>SNQJ01S0025636.1:0-29032 GCA_010110895.2 Picea sitchensis
CAACACAAATTTGACACCATGGAGGCCAAATTCATGAACCAATTTAACACCCTCCAGTTTGTTGTTGACCAGTTGTTGAACCGCACTTCGAGTCCTTCCTCCTCGACCCAACCAGATGTTGTTTATTCCTCTCATTCTCTGCCTTTTCAGTCCAACTCCTTTCATCATGACCCCCATCTTCCCCGCGTTGAGGTCAATAAATTTGATGGTTTCGATCCCACAGGTTGGGTGACTTAAATGGAGCATTATTTTTCTCTGCATGATATTACTGATGATCTGACCAAACTTTTCTATGTTGTCCTCTATCTAGATATTGAATGATGGAAATGGTGGAAATGGCATAAAAATTAACGTCATGGGTATATTGCATGGACCCAATTTGTTGCATAGCTCTATGACTGCTTTGACACTAATATCCACTATCTCGGTCATTTAACCAAGTTGAAATAGTAAGGCACAGTGGAAGACTTTATAACTGCTTTTGAACATTTTTCCTTTCAGACTAAAGGCATGTTAGTTGTTTTCTTTTGTGAATGCTTTATCAGTGGCCTAAAGGATGAAATCCAATCCTAGGTTCTCATGGCCCACACTTAGACTTGGTCGGAAGCTACTAAATGTGATAAAGAGGCCCAACAAGTTGTTTTTTCCCAAATAAAAAACCCTCTTTTCTTCCTCGCCCTCGACCCACTAATACTAACCCCCCTGCCACTCCCCTCAAGGTCCAGAAATTAACAAGGATTGAAATGGATGAATGCCAACTGAAGGGTCTTTGCTATAATTGTGATGAAAAATATTTTCTCGGGCACAAGTGTAAGGAACAAAAAAAAATTATGGCCATTTCCAAAGATGTTCCAGAAGAAGATGTGACAGTGCCCCTTATTGAAGAGCCCTCCCTTCTCAATGCTACACAGGAGCCTACTGACACACCTGAAATTGACCCACTCATTTCCTTGCATGCCCTCACTGGCTTCTCTGCTCCACAAACCCTCAAGCTCATTGGTTATATTAAGCATCAGAAGGTCATCATCCTTGTTGACAGTGGTAGCACCCACAATTTTATTCGTCGTCGCATTTCCTAGGAAACCAATTGTTATATTTGTGTTGTCAATAATTTTCAAATTATGATAGCCAATGGTGGATCCATGAAATGTGGTGGGCATTGTGAAAATTTGTGTCTTCATATTCGGCATTACCACCTGAAATCTCATATGTTTGCCATTGAAATGGGCAGTTTTGACATTGTGCTAGGTGTTGAATGGTTATGCACTTTTGGTCCCAATCTTATGGATTTTAAGGAATTAACCATGCAATTCTAACAGGAGGGACAAATGTATCTATTCCAAGGTCTCACAGTTGGTTCCCTTGAGATCATCAGTTCCCATCGCATGGAAAATCTCCTCAATAAAGGCCACTCTGGTATTATTGCGCAACTCCATTCTATTCACGCAATTGAGACACCCTTTGTGCATCCTGACCTCCAAGCTATCCTCTCCAAACATCAAGCTATTTTTTCCACTTCTTGGGGACTTCGGCCTTCTCGTGGTGTTCATGATCATTCCATCCCCCTTGTTCCTGAAGTATTCCTCCCAATGTTCGCCCTTATCGTCATCCCTTTACCCAAAAGAATGAAATTGAGAAATAGTGCAGGAATTTCTCCAAGCGGGTGTTATCTGCCCTAGTACCAGCCCTTATTCTTCTCTTGTGGTCATGGTACTTAAGAAATAAGGTACTTGGTGCATGTGTCCTGACTTTAGTTCCCTCAATAAACTCACCATCAAGGACAAGTTTCCCATTCATGTCATTGATGATCTCTTGGATGAGTTGAGTGGTGCTCAGTACTTCACTAAACTTGATCTACATTCTGGCTACCACCAGATCCATATGCAAGAAGACGACATCCCCAAGACTACCTTTCGAACTCATGAGGGTCACTATGATTTCTTGATCATGCCCTTTGTCTTATGTAATGCCCCCTCCACTTTCCAAAGCCTCATGAATCATATCTTTCGTCCTTTTCTCCATCATTTTGTCTTAGTTTTCTTTAATGATATTCTCATCTATAGTAAAACTTGGCAATCCCATCTTTCCCATGTGGATCAAGTTCTCCATCTACTCTCTTAGCACCAAATTTTCCTCAAGCATTCTAAATGTTCCTTTGGCGCCTAAGAAGCCGAGTACTTGGGTCATATTTTTGGCAAGGCTAGTGTCTGGGTGGATCCTAACAAGATTGAAGCAATGCAGGATTGGCCTTGCCCCAAGACTATCAAAATCTTGCGTGGTTTTCTGGGTTTAACACGCTATTATTGCAAGTTTGTTCATAATTATGGAAATATTGTGATGCATCTCATTGCTCTCCTTAAAAATAATTCCTTCACTTGGACTCCCGCAGTTGATCAGGCCTTTCAAGCCTTGAAGGCGTCTATGTGTACTACTATGTTCTTGGTAGTTCCTGATTTCACAAAGACCTTTGTCCTGGAATGTGATCCCTCCGAGAGAGGAATTGGATCAGTCCTTATGCAAGAGGGCATATCTTTGGCCTTTACTAGCAAACAAATGTTGGAATTCCATTTGGGCCAATCAATCTATGAAAAGGAAATGATGGCTATTATGCATGCAATAGATCTTTGGCGCCCTTATCTCTTGGGAAAATGATTCCAAATTAAGACCGATCATCAAAGCCTCAAGTATTTTCTAGAGCAACGTCCTTCCTCCCCAGAGCAACAAAAATGGGTAACTAAGATCTTTGGATATGATTATGAGATCATTTACAAGAAAGACAAAGAAAATTTGGTTCCTGATGTTATTTCTCGAAAATATGAAGATGAAGGGTCCCTTTTCTCCCTCTCCTTCATTGTACCAGATTGGCTCCAAGCTGTTTGCCATGAATGGCTACAAGATCCTAAAATTTCTCATCTGATCCAACAATTGCAAGCCAATTCTCCAGTTTCTCCAGGGTACTCTTGGCACAATGATGAGTTTTGCTATAAAGGTCGTTTGTATTTATGTAAACAGTCCCAACTTAAATCCATGGTGATTTCTGAGCTTCATGCTACACCCACAACTGGGCACTCAAGGTTTACCAAAATCTATGATGGGGTCAAACGTTCTTTTTTCTGGGATGGTATGAAAAAAGATGTTCACACTTTTGTGGTTGAATGTGATGTTTGTCAATGCAACAAGGGAAAAACAATCAAAGCTCCTGGCACACTCCAACCGCTTTCAATTCCTCTCGCTATTTGGAGGCACATCTCTATGGATTTTATTGTGTGATTACCTAAATAAGGCAATAAGTCAGCCATCATGGTGGTTGTTGATCATCTTTCCAAGTATGCTCATTTATGTGCTCTTCAACACCCATTTACCGCATCCATTGTACCTCAACTTTTCATGGATCATGTTTTCAAGCTTCATGGCATGCCTCATTCTATTGTTTTTGATTGAGATCCTACTTTCACCAGCAATTTTTTGCAAGAACTGTTCAGGCTACAGGGCACCCAATTGCATCTCACTACTTCCTATCATCCCCAGACTGATGGTCAAACTGAAGTTGTCAACAAGTGTTTGGAGACTTATTTTAGGTGTTTTGCCTCTCAAAGGCAAAATCAATGGGCTCAATGGTTACCATTAGTTGAATGTTGGTACAACACTTCTTACCATAAAGCTACTCACATGACTCCTTTTGAAGTAGTATATGGACAGCAACCACCTTATGTTCTCTCCTACATGCCAGGTGTCTCGAAGGTCCAGGCATTTGGCCAAATGCTTATATTTTGAAAGGCTATTCTCCATACCCTCAAAGAGAATTTAGTCATGGCTCAGAATCACATGAAGAAACAAGTCGATCAAGGTCACTCAGAATGTAAATTTTTTGAAGGAGACCAGGTATTTATTCGATTGCAACTTTATAAGAAAACTTCACTCAAGGCCGAACATTGTCAGAAACTGGCGCCCAAACTTTATTGTCCTTATACAGTTCTCAAGTGTGTGGGACAGGTGGCCTATCAGTTATCTTTGCCCAGTTCTTCTAAGCTCCATCTTGTTTTTCATGTCTCTTGCTTAAAGAAGGTGATTGGAACTAAGTGCCAAACTCAAACCATCCTTTTCGAGTTGGATGAAGAAAGATCCATATGGTTGCAGCCACAAGCAGTTTTGGACCATCGTGAGCATCGTCTTCATCAGTGCACCATCAAGGAAGTGTTAGTTTAGTGGAAAGATACAACTCCAGTAGATGCCACCTCAGAGCAAACTACCATTCTGCAACAATTTCCTTAAGGGGGAGGGCATGTTAGGGGCCTACCCTACCTAACCCCTCAAGTGGATAGAATAATATATTTCCATGTAATAAATTTCAATATTAATAAGTCCTAATAATAAGGAGGAATAAGTCAAATGTAAGAAGACCTAATAGAAGCTTTTGCTTCTAGACGGATCTTCCTCTAGATTGTTCTTTTAGATAGATAGATTTAGTATAAATAGGAGTATAGGGTATGAGAATTTTTGTTTTGAAGAATTATTGTAATAGAGCTCTGCTCTGATGGAGGTTTCCCCCTCGAAGAGGCAAGTGAACCTTGTTTCCTATCAATAAAGGTATAATTTTAGTGTTATGGATCCATGTAATTTGTTGTTCCGTTGTTATCTCTGCAGTATTTCCGTATTTTGTTTCTATCTTGGTGTTATTTGTTGAATTATTTCTCTTCTCTACTAATATAATAGACCTAATACCTTACAAAGGGTAATCTACACTGTCCATCGAAACGCAGATTTAGAGTGTTTGGAGCTGCACTTCTAGTTTAACTCTGAATACAATAGTCCGAATGAGATCTAGATTGTCCTTTCAGTGATGATCAACGACAAGAGTTAAAAGTTGAATAATTCTGAGGGGAGCTCTCTGTCGTCTATCTAGGAACTGACCAATGGTTTGTAAAGGGTCCTCGCTAATATTCCAAAATTCTCATCCAACCTTCCATCGGAAAATAAAGCAATGATAACGATTAAGAGTTAATCGAAGCAGCCCATCGGAGTTTCTAATCTTCTTTCACTTCGATACAAGACCTCGACCACGTGGATGCAATCAGACTGTCCATTGAAATGAGATCGATGGTTGTTGAATCTTTCTCTCAGGCAATCTAATCAAAGTTTAGCCCTGCGATATTTGTAAAGGGAATAAGCCCATGGGCCTTACGTTTGGTCACGTGAGAGAAAAGGGGTTTATCACCCAACCAAACCTGTGAATTGCCATTGAATTCTCTATGAATATTGATATAGTGCGAGAGATTAGATACAATGACCAATTTGAGGCCGCCATAGAGAAATTTGCCAACAGAGTAAAATGCAAATACTTTGTATTGTGGGTGGTATTGGAGCCGTAAGGCTATCGAATTAGTTCTTGTTTCTTTTGAAAACTAGTTTATAAATGTATTTTTGTAGTGTTGCTTGAAAGAGTTCATTTAGAGTTAAGATTGATTTTAATACTAGTATCTTCACATATAGTGATGTGCCTCTAAGATTACAAACCCTGGATTGATACTTTAATGTCTTAGTTTATGCAATTGAATTAGAGAGCTGACACCAACCAAGCAGTTTCTAACTTTTGAGGCTTTCCCTTTATCTGCCTATCATATAATAATACCAAATCTCCTGCATTTATATTTTTCTTTTTAATGTGTCAAGCATGCCAAGCTTTATGTTGGTTCTTTTGAGCTTCATGATGTTGTTGTGTAAGAATCATTTCTTTCTCTAATTAATTTAGTTGGTTGAAGCGTTGTTTTGTGTTAACAATATGATCGAATTCAAGGATAGATGTTATCCTTTGTGCATTAGCATAGAAGTGTAATGGAATTACAACTTCTTGACCATATACAAGTTTGAATGGTGTTTGGCGAGTTGATATTTTTGTATGTTATTCTATAAGTCCACAATACTACTGGAACTTTATCATCCCAATCCTCTCTGTTGAGTCCACATATTTGTGTTCAACCTTTATGCAATGTTTTGTTGAACGATTCGACGATTCCATTGGCCTGTGGATGATAATAAATTGTCTTCATGTGGACGAGAATGAACTTTTTTAGTAGGATTTCGATTATGTCGTTGAAAAAATGTGTTCCTTGATCGTTAATTAATGTTAAAGGATAATCGAATATGGTTAATATATTTTTGTAGATAAATTTGGCGGTTGTTTCCTTTGTGCATTTTTCAACTGGTTCTGCCTTTGCCCATTTAGTTAAGAATTTGATTGTTGTGATGATGTATTTTTCCCAAGTTATTTTTTCTCTTTTTGGGAAGGGACCGACAAAGTCCATATCCCAAATTTCAAACGGTAAACTAGGATTTACTAAATGTAAATGCATTTTGTTTTTCCATAAAGGTCAATCCATCCTCTGATATTTGTCACACTTCTTCAACTGTTCTCGACGGTCTTTGTGTAAGGTTGGTCATCAAAGACTGACTTGCAATATCTTTATGGCTATCGTGTTAGCTTGAAAATGACCTCCCGTTGGGCCTACATGTGCTTCATTTATTATATCATGACGTTCATGTTCCAGTGCACTTCTTCGTAGAATATTATCAATGCCTAGTTTGTAGAGATATCTATTCATCTGTGAATGGTGTTGCTTTTAATGCTAGGATCTTTCTTTTGTTAGGTGGGAGATAATTTGGGGCCTTCCCTTCTAAAAAATTTACGATTTCTTAGAGTTCCTTGGGGGCTATTTCAACATGAAATAGGTGTGTGTCCTGTAAATCATCTTCAATCCCAGTCAGATCTTCTTCTGTCTCAAATCGGGATAGATGGTCTGGGTTGATATTCTTCTTTCCAGGTTGAACTACTACTTCGAATTTGAACTCTTGGAACAGTAGCGAACATCGATAATTTTTTCCTTGATAAACCGGTTTCTTTACTAAATACTTGAGTGCCTGATGGTCTGTGAAGAAAGTGAATGGATTTGCCAATAAGTAATGTCAGAAATTTTGAAGGGAGAAAATCATGGCTAGAGCCTCTCGCTCTATTGTTGAGTAATTTCTTTCAACTTTATTCAATTTCTGATTGGTGTATGCATTTGGGTGATCGACCATGTTGTCATATGGCTGGGCTAGGACTGAGCTGACAACAACGTTAGAGGCATCCACATGGACATGGAATTTTTGTGACGAGTCTAGAAATATTAGTATAGGTGCTTCTACCAAAAAAAAATTAAGAGCTCAAAAGATTAATTGCATTCTTTGCTCCATTGGAAGTCAACTTCTTTCTTTAATAGCTCGTTCATGTTGAAGTAATGTCAAATAAATTTTATGTAATACCCGATAGGGCCAAGGAATATTTTGATTTTTTTATGGTTGATTGGTGGTTTCAAGTCAAGAATAACCTTGATCTTGGCCATGTCGACCTTGATTCCATATTTACATACAATATGTCCCAAAAAAATTCTTATAGGTGTGGCAAAGATGCATTTTTTTATATTTAAAGTCAAGTGAATCTGTATACATCTTTCCAACATCATTTTTAACCATTGGATGTGATCTTTCAGCATGTTGTAGATGGTATAGTCATCGAAGTATATAGCCATGGTTTTGCAAATGTATTCTTGAAATGCTTTGACCACTATTTGAGAAAACATTGATGAAGAATTCTTGAGCCCGAATGGAATTGATTTATATGCAAATGACCTAAATTCATAAACAAATGTTGTTTTCCCCTGATCTTCTTTTGCAATGGGGACTTGGTTGTAGTATGAGAAGCCATCGATAAAAGAATAGCATGCATACCCCACGACTTCATTAATAATATCGTTTGTGAATGGTGTCGGTAATGGATCAGTAACTGTAAGTTTGTTCAATCCTTCAAAGTCAACACATATTCTAAGTTTCTTGGGGGTCGTGCTTTTTAGGTTGCACAATTATCGAACTTACCCACTCTGATTTGCTGATAGGATATATGATGTCTGCAACTAGCATTGCTTCTATCTCTTTCTAGACTATGGGATTATATTTGTGTTCCAAGTTGTATGGCCATTTTCTGATGGGCTTGGCCCCAGGTATGAGGTTAATTTTCATCTCGCCCATCTCTTTCACCAGTCCTTTCATGTCCTTATAATCATGTACAAAAACATCATGATATTCTCTTAGTAGGTCGACTATTTTTATGGTTTGCTTGTCGATCCAATAGTCTCCTATTCTGGCCATTTTCGGTCAACCATACATTGATATGTCGAGCTCCTTAGTTTGTATTTCTACATCCATCCACTCGGGTGCTTTTGATTCATCTAGATGGAATTCTCCCTCTACAACCTGAGTATATTGTTTTTACAAAGTTATTTGCTTCGGGATGACTTTTCTTCCATCGAAAGCTTTACCCTAGAAAACTTATGTTTTCCATGTCTATTCATCGAGCTATTACACTATATAGACTTTGTGTCGACACCAAGTTGCAAGTCGAAGTTGATCCCATGTTGAATTTTGCTTTGCCTCTCTTCTTAATCTCGTCATGATTTGTTTTTTCAAGAATTTTTTTTATTTCTTTCACTGCCTCTTGCAAGAGTGCCTCCTCGAGTATGAATTCAAAGTCTTTGATGAAGTTTTCTTTAATTTCATTCCAATTGATTGTGTGTCCACATGCTTCTTCAATTTTATACCACTTATGTGGTATATCATCCAGATTATTTGGGAACATGTGTGGCCACACCCTTTCATCCCGGTATCCTGCTTTTTTTCCATTCGTTCTCACAGTGGTGAATGTGAATAGTTGGTTCGAACCCAGGTTTGAAGGTTGGGATGTGGACATTTGTTGACAATTTCTTTCTGCCAAATCTTTCCATGAAGTATAAGGTATTGGTATTCCATGTTTGTATTCATGGTGCATGTGTTTCCCACAATTGGGTTGCTTGGCCTATGAAGGATTCTACTAAGCTTTGTATTCTCCCATCTTCTCCGACTAATTTGCATACTTCATCCACATGAATCGTTAAGGAGTTTCTTTCGCTAAACCGTAGGGGGGATCTCGTCTGTGTGTTAGTCATGATCAGTGTTGGTGTTTGTTTAAGATTTTTACTTAGCATGGTAAGGACTGATTGTACTAAAAAGCATGATTTTTATCGCTTTATTGGTATTTCCTCTATCGACCAGCACTCCTTAGCTTGAGCTTCATAATTATCCATTTTCCAATTATAAATTTCTGCATCCAAGTTCTGACCTATTGACAATGGCGATCTAAATAAAATTTATCCTTCATTGTTAGGCTCGACGTTGTCCTTTTGTTCAATCATTACTTGATACAATCATCGGGCTTCTTAGGATTCATCCCCTATTTCGACCCAGGGTTTGCCTTCTTTTAGGTCCAATGGTATTATGATTTTCCTGTTTCTACCTTTCAATTTAATTATGTCCATCTCACGGGAGATTGTGGCTCTCATATTTTGACCCCAGGGTCCTTCGACTAATGTGGGATATGTAGGGATGCCTTCGACCAGATTAATTACTTTGAAGTCGACTCTCCTTGGGATTCCCATTATGGATGTTATGACACTTTTAAGTGTGCCAATTGGTTCAATGAATCTTTGACATGCTAGTTTTAGAAAATTCATTGTTGGATGTAGCAGGGGTTTCCCAAGTCAAACCCATGTTTCTCTGGGGAGGATATTTACTTGCGAACCGAAGTCTAATACAACTTGTTTGATCATATGGCCATCAATTTTGAGGTCAACTTGTAGGTCGGAGTTGCTTGGGTGCCTTTCCTGAGAGAATTGTCAAAGTTTTTTTACTGGTCTTTGATCCTCTTTGTATTCTCTTAAGATGCTTGGCAAGTCGATGAGGCAACTGACCAACTACTTTTATTTTAATAATTGGAGAAATTCTTCTAAAGTGGTCTCTAGAATACTTGAGTATCCTCCTTTGTTTCCATTTAATTTGTCTTGGTTTATGTTTTTGAAGAATTTAATTGCTTCCTGCATTATTCTTTCTTTGTGATCTAGGTTGATATATGTGTTTCGGCCTCCCTTTTGTTGACTTGGAGGGTCTGGATAGATGTCTTCACCCACTCCCAATCATGTTATTACATGGATATTTTTTGAATTTAAGATGTCTTGTTTGGGAATTGTATGCAAGAGGTTGATGTTTCGCTTATTCATTACTTTATCTAAAACAATTGGGCAGTCTTCAAGGGAGTGATCCTCTACTCCACATATGTTGCAGAACTTAAGATCAATTCTATCTTTTTTTGGACAATCATGACTTATGTGGTTGTCCTTCTAGCAGTTGAAGTAGTAGCAACAACATTGAATGTGTCCCCTGCCGAATGATCATCTTACTACTCTGCCTCGGCCTTGATAACCCCCATGACCTCGACCTCTGTAATTGTTTCCATTTCCTTGGTCGACATTCTAGTTGACTGTCTATGTATGGTATATTGAATGGATGTTTTTTTCTAGTTTTCTTATTTAACTGACATTCTTGTGTTGAATGATTATTTTCCTCACAGACGTGACACCATTTTGGTTGATTGTTCCTTAAGTTATGTGGGCAGTCTCTTGTCGCATGATTTTGTATGCCTTCGTAGATGTCACAAAACATTTCAATTTGAATTCGTCAAACTGCTTGATCCACTGCATCATTGAATTTACAGTAGTGTTTTGTGTGTCCTTCACTAGAGTAGATTATGCACGAAAGGTCGTTTCATGAGACTGAAATATTTTTAATTGACTATTACAATTTTGCGAGTTTTTCTTCCAATCTTTTCTTGATTATTGATGATTTTGATGTTCCTTCATCATCCATTTCTATGCACTAGTATTTTTTTAGTGCGTCTTCACACGACTGAATGTCGTACATACTTAGTGGTGCTCTAATTTTTTGTAACAAACCAGCCACATACCATTCTACAAGCAATTTTTGTTCAATTACATAAGGAATTTGACTTAAAAGATCTTGAAATCTTTTATCATATTCACAAACAATTTCACTCAGACTCTGTTTGATTTCTTTTAGTTTCTGCGCAGTCAAGTGGCTTATATCTTGTGTTTTGAAGAATGTGAGGAAGCTCTGTTTTATTTCTGCCTTCGATTGTGGTTGCTTGTCTTTGAATTTCATGAACCAGGTGAGGGCCCTAGCTCGAAGTGTTGCACCATATTGTGCCATTTGTTTGTCTTCGTCAGTTATATTAGTTGCATCCCATAATTTTTCACTAACGAACCAATGTCATTTGGGATCTTCATCACCTTCATAGATGGGGATATGATTGAGGCACATTGTTGTTTTCTTGGAGTTTTTGGAGGTTCGAACTATTGCAATACTTTGGTTCAAAGTCGACTGGGAATTCAATGTGGTCTTACTTCCTGGAGTTAGAATTTGAGTATTCGACTCGACCAATGTAATCTGTCACTGCTCTTCAAGCGGGGTGTATTCGATTGAGAATTGCATTTGTTCTTTGCTTGGAATTGGATCATCTATTTGGCATCCCTTGTTTATATATTCCATGAATTGTCCTCTCTGGGGTTGCATTGATTCGTTTTTGTTATCTATTCAGTTAGAATATTTAAGTAGTAGATTTGGTAGGGTGGCGGAATCTGTGAGATCTCTTATATGGAGGAGTATGTCCTATGGTCGATTTTGCACTATTTATTGTTCTTCAATTAGTAGTGTGTCTCTTATTTGATCATCACTATCAGATCAACACCACACTTTTGGGGATTGAGTGTCCACATGAAGTCTCTGACGGAGGAAGTATGCAATGCACAGGCTAGGGATTCTTTCAAGAGAAGGTTGAATTGTGGGTCCTAAATCATCGATCTCCATATCGACTTGATTAACTGCTTGTTGGGCCCCACTAGATGTCATACTCATTTGTAAGCTTTTACTCCTCCCAGGAATCGTCGAGGTGCTCTCAAGGGCTGCTCCAATGATCTGTCGCGCCTAGGTAGGTTTCCTATGTGAATTTCTGGGATCCCTTTCATTTTGTAACTCTTCTCACCTCTTTTTCCTCTTGTCCCATTCTAATTTTTGAATGTCAGTTGAAGGTATATGGGTATGCATTCGACATGCATACTTCTCACTTGATTCAGTTATCTTCCTCGTGACTTCAGACATTTTCGACTTGGGTGTGCTCGAATCAACTTATATTTTCTCACGGATTGTCCAACCCCCCATTGTCGATCAGACTTACTCGCAGTTGATTGTGTTACTCATTCTGACTGATTTGATTTCTTCAAAAAATAATCCCAAGCTTATCTTGTGACTTTGTAGTTGGCTTTAAGAAATTATTCCCACTCTTCGTTATTTTCTTACCAATTGGAAATTAGAGGAGGATTGGACAAGAGGGGTCAGTATTCGATGATATCTTCAACTCCCTTGTCTAACAAGAACTTATGGAGCAAGGACAGAACAATGCATAAGAAGCCATCATGCAGGTCAGTATAGAATTTGTGTTTGATCGTTTCGATAAACTCTTTGTCTTCAATTGTTTGTTCTTTGATGTAATCACACACGATCCTTTCAAACGACTCATTTAGGTTTGTTATTCCACCATTTATGATTTTGTGCATCAATTGCTCATAGAGAGTGAGTTTGTGCATTAGATTGATTGAGATATTCGTACAATACTTCTGAAATGGCCTCCAGGAATCGATCGTGTGTCTCTAAAAAGAAATGGGTACATGCTTCGTCTAGCATCAATCGGTTTCTTCTTGCGTAGTTTTTAATGTAATTGGTAATTTTGCGCTCCCACCATTCGTGTATGTCTTAAAAGGTTAATGATGCAGGAGCATTGCCAGCAAAGCAAGCGCAAGTGGAGAACAGCTGGATATACACCAACGCGCATTTTGAAGGATTTTGAATTTCAAAGGATGGCACATTAATGTAATATCTGAAAAGATATATTTGTTTTTAATGTTTTGGGGATTGTAATGCATATCTTGAGCGTTGCTCTCATCTGCCGGTTGGAGGCATTTAATGTAATAAATGTAAAGTAGTTGTAGTCTTTAATTTCGATAAAATAGCTTAGAGTTGTAGGAGAGAAAACTCAAGAAAGCTCCCTCATATGTATTGTATTATCAATTCTCATTGTAAGAGTAGAAGTTGTAGAGCAAGAGAGCATAGGAGAGCAGAGATTGTAGAATTGTATGAGCAGATAGTTGTTGCTATAGAAACCTTGTACAGAAGCACTTGGATTAATATAGAATGTTTTGGTCCAATTTCATGGTGTTTTATGATTACTGTATGCATCTATTGAATGGTATGTTTACAGTCTACTTTCAGTCTCTATTATGCATTTGTTTCAATGCCATGTATATGTGATTTCATGTTGAATGTATGAAGTCTGTGAGAAGAGTATAAGTTTCAATTGTTTCTCTTCCTGAGAATTCCTACAAGGAGTGCAATGAAGGTCTGCAAGGAGTGCGTTGACGAGTTTTTGAGTTTTACCTTAGATAAGCTCAGGAGAGGTAACGTTAGCTTATACAAGTAGGAGTGCAAGTATAGCATAGAGTCGTGCAAGGTGTGCGCAGGCCAGGTCGAAGTCTTAGACTTTTCTAACCCAAGCGAGCGGTTGAAGAAATTTTGTCACAAGGAATGCATAGAGTTGGAGTTGTCGAATAACTAGTCATTATTGAGGAAGCCCTGAAGGGTGCACGCGGGATTCCTTAGAATCCTTGAGTTTGCAAGAAAGACCAAGCTCAGAAAGGATAGAGATTTGGAGAGGTTCAGAGGAAATACGAGGGTTGAATTCACCTCATGGAATCAAGCTCAGGAGAGATAGCAGTCGTCAGATCTGAAGGGGTGAGAGTCATTGATTTGGCACTCTGGAATATCGAGAAGTCGGGAGTTAAAGGTTCAAAGGAGAGAGCCATATTCCAACATCAAGGAACATGAAGTCCTGATTCGCGAAGAAAGAATCTGGACCATTTGGATCACGGGAGATAGTAGACCGTCAATCTAGCACGAGTAGAACTTGGGTTTCAAGGTTCGAAGGAAAGGAGGCGAGCTAGCTTTCGGTGTTCACGAAGTGTGAAGTCATGAATTATTTAGGGAGTTGGGATCCAAGTCATAACCGGAGGTCATATCCTTGGAGGATAAAGGGAGGATCTAGTGTTCGCTAAGCTCTAGTTCGGAGTTCGGTGATTGGAAGTGTCGGGGCGACTCGAAATAGAAGTCTCGAAATCACGAAGTCATGAAGTGCCTTTTGGTAAGGCTCATGGTCACAACCAATGGTCGCGTGGATAGGAAACTTACTCCTAGTGCTTATTCGCACGGGTTTAGTTCTGTGAGAAGGACCTATGGATTTGTTGTCGGGAAGGTTCGAGTGTGGACCAAGGAGCCATTTTGGTTCAAAGGAGTTAAAGATCCATAGACCAGGAGGTCAGCAGACCCTGCTAAGGTAGGGCCTCTACGTCAGGTGGTATCAGAGCAGACAACTATTGTTTTTGTTAGAAAGAGAAGATAGAGGACAGTTGTGATTGAATTATACGTGAACAGATTGAACCAATGTCGCCAAGAAGACGTCCAGAAAAAAATTTACTCGATCCAACCGTGGAAAGGGAAATGAGAGAACTTCGTGCTCGATTAGATGTTATGGAGACAACACAGAGGTGAACACTCGATACTGGAGATATCAGTGAGGTTGTAAGCGACAATGAAGAAGGAGTTGAAGAAGTTGTAGTCGAAGATGCTGCAGAGGAACGTCTATTTAAAATTGTTGCAAGAATAGGTGCTAGAGAAAAGCTGGACATCCCGATGTATGAAGGAAACCTAGACGTTGAGGAACTACTAAATTGGTTTAGATCTCTGGATAAATACTTTGATTATGAAGATATCGAAGAAGATAAGAAAGTAAAGCACGTTGTCACTAGACTAAAAGGGCATGCAGCACTGTGGTGGGATGAACTGCAGGCTAACATGCGTTGCAAGGGAAAACAAAGAATCAAAAGCTCGGATAGGATGGTAGAGAAGATGAAATCCAAATTCATACCCAGAGATTATCAAATCAATCTGTTTCGAAGAATGTAGAATTTGAGATAGAAAGGAATGACAGTGAAGGAATACACTGAGGATTTTTACAGACTTAACATCAGAACTAGTCATCACGAGAGTGATGATGAAAAGGTCACCATATACATGAATGGCCTAAGATATGAGATTAAGGATGAGATGAGAATGGTGACAATCAGAAATGTGGAAGATGCTTATCAGGTTGCTCTGAAGGCAGAAGAGAAATTGGCCCGAAAGCAAGGTCAAAGGGGCAGAGGTAGAAGTCAGAGAAGAGGCAAAGAGATTGCCCAGGACAGAGTACAGAAGCCCAAAGATGAATAAAAGAAACCACATAACCACCCAGAAAGGGAAGGAAGCTCACAAGGAGGGCAGTATGCCGATAGAAATAATTTTCCTCGAGCAAGAGGAAGATGAAGAGGTAGAGGAGGTGAAATAAAGTGTTTTGTCTATGGAAAGATCAGACACAAGTCTTTTGAATGTCCCGATAGAAAAAAGGATGGAGGAGGAGAAGGTCACATTTCATAAGCGCAGAGGTGAAATGTTGAGGCAGAACATGCAGAAGGTGGAAGATCCTTGATGATAAGGAAAATTCTCTTAAAGCCAGAGAAAGAGATGGAGAATCCAGTCCATAGGAATAGTTTGTTTAGAACTGCTTGCAAAACCAAAGATAGGGTATGCAAGGTGATAGTTGACAGTGGAAGCACAGATAATCTAGTATCCACAGAGATGGTGGAGAAGCTGATATTGGAGACAGTTGCACATTCGAGTCCATATAAAGTCTTGTGGTTGCAAAAAGGACATCGAGTAACAGTCACTAAACAATGTTTAGTTGAGTTTAAGATAGGGGGTTATAGAGATGAGATTTTATGTGACATAACTCCCATGGATGTCTATCATATTTTGTTGGGAAGGCCTTGGCAATATGACAGAAATGTTATTCATGACGGAAGAAAGAACACCTATACCTTGGAGAAGAATGGTAGGACGCATATGTTGTTGCCAATTGAAGACAAGAAGGTGAAGGAAGAAACAATCAATACTATACTTCTCATGAGTGGGAAGGAAATTATTGATGAAGTCAAGAAAAATCAAGAAATGCAGTTTGTTGTGGTTAGAAAACCTAGAGTCATCTTGACCAGTACTTCAATAGATGATCTGCCTGAGGAAATTCAGGAATTGTTGGATAATTTCGTTGATATAGTGGTGGACAATTTACCTTGTGTGTTTCCACCCATCAGAAGTATAAGCCATCACATTGACCTTATACCAGGAGTGAGTTTACCAAACAAAGCAGTGTACAGATTGATGCCGCAGGAGATGAAGAGGTTAAGAAGAAGGTCCAGGATTTGATGGACAAAGGGTTGATTAGAGAAATCTTGAGTCCATGCGTTGTGCCAACAGTGTTAAGTCTTAATGATGGTGGATAGAGAATGTGTACAGACTCGAGGAATATAAACAAAACCACCATCAGGTACAGATTTCCTTTACCCATGATGGATGACTTGATGGATTGCTTGTGGAGCAAGGTTTTTTCAAAAATTGATTTGAAAAGTGGATATCATCAGATTAGAATCAGGGAAGGTGATGAATGGATGACAACATGAAAGACGAATGAAAGGTTGTATGAATGGCTTGTCATGACATTTGGTTTGACGAATGCGACAAGTACTTTCATGAGATTGATGAACGGAGTCTTGAAAGATTTCATTGGGAAGTTTGTAATTATGTATCTTAATGATATAGTGATCTTGAGTAAGACTGAGGAGGAGCATTTGAGCCATTTAACTATAGTGATGAGGAGGTTGCAGCAAGAGAAGTTGTTGATAAATCTGAATAAGTCGTCTTTCACGAAGACAAAGCTTATTTATTTAGGTTTTGTGATCTCTTCAAATGAATTGAAGATGGATCCGGAGAAGGTAAAAGTAATCAAAGAGTGGTCATCGCCAAGGAATATCTTTGAAGTCATAAGCTTCCATGGACTAGCCAGTTTTTACAGGAAGTTCATCAGAAATTTTAGTGGAATTTGTGCATCAATGATGGACACAGTCAAGAAAAGACATAAATATTTTCATTGGACAGAGGAAGCAGAGAAAAGTTTCAAGTTGTTGAAAGAGAAGATAACTAAACAACCAGTTTTGGTTCTACTAGATTTCAGTAAAACATTCCAAGTAAGATGTGACGCAAGAGGATTTGCGATTGGAGCAATCTTAAGTCAAGACAATAGACTAGTTGCATACTTCAGTGAGAAGTTGAATGAGGATAAGATGAAATATTCCATGTATGATAAGGAGTTTTATGCAGTCATATAGGCATTGAAGAAATGGAGGCACTACCTGGTACCAAAAGAGTTCATTTTGTATAGCGACAACCAGGCCTTACAGTGTATAACCAGACAGGAAAAATTGAACCAGAAACATGCAAAATGGGTCGAATTTATGCAGAACTTTACTTTTGTTATCAAGCACATTCATGGAAATGCTAACAAGGTTGTTGATGCATTGAGGAGGAAATGTTTGATTCTACAGGAATTTCGAGTGAAGACCTTAGGTTTTTATAGCCTTAAGGAAATGTACAAAGATGATTCAGATTTCAAGGACACTTATGAAGCATGTTAGAATATTGTTTTGAGAGATAGAAGCCAATGGATTGAATACTTGATACAAGATGGACTCTTATTTAAAGGAAAACAGTTGTGTATCCCAAAGAGTTCCATGAGAGAAAACATTTTGAAGGAAAAGCATAGTGGGGGATTGGCTGGACATTTTGGCCATGATAAAACATTTGCGCAACTGAATAGTTTGTATTATTGGCTAGGAATGAGGATAGATGTGCGAAAATCTGTCAAGATATGTAGAATCTGCCAACACGCAAAGGGGAAAAGATAGAATACAGGATTGTATCAACCATTTCCAATACCAGAGAGGCCATTGGATGCGGTAAGCATGGATATTGTGTTAGGACTACCAAGGACACCGAGAGGTTGTGATTCCATATTTGTGGTAGTCGATAGATTTTCCAAAATGGCACATTTCATTCCATGTCAGAAAACCAGTGATGCAACACACATTGCAAATATGTTTTTCAAAGAAGTTGTTTGACTTCATGGTTTACCCAAGAGTATTGTTTCAGACAGAGATACCAAATTTGTTGGTCATTTATGGAGGACATTGTGGAAGAAGCTGGGGACGAATTTATCTTTTAGCTCAACATATCACCCTTAGACAGATGGACAAGTTGAGGTAGTAAATCGAAGTTTGGGGAACTTATTCAGGAGTTTAGTAGTTGAACATCACAGTCAGTGGGATCGGATTCTGCCGTAAGCAGAATTTGCATATAATGATTCACCTAATAGGAGTACAGGAAAAATCCCATTCCATATAATGTATGGAATGAAACCGAGAGGAGTATGTGAGTTGAGAGACTTAGAGCAGAATGAGTTCAGAAGTGTTGGAGCAGAAGATTTTGCAGCAGAGATGCAGGAGCTCCACAGTAAAATCAGAGAGCGGTTACAGAGTTCCAGGAATACAAGCACAGAGCAGATCAACACAGGAGAGAGATTAAATTTGAAGTGGGAGATTTAGTCTTAGCACACCTCAGAAAAGAAAGGTTCCCAAAGGGAACATATAATAATCCAAAGATGAAAAAGATAGGGTCGTGTAAGATTTTGAGAAAAATTGAGGCAAATGCTTATGAGATAGAATTGCCAGATGATGTCGGCATATCACCCATATTCAACATAGCATATATGTATCCTTACAGAGCAGAAGAAACATATGGGGCAGAGAATCAAAAGGAAATCCAATGGGTCAAATAGATGCTTGTAGCTAAAAATCCACAAATGGAAAAGATCATTGATCAGAGAATTGGCAAGAAGACCAGAAGCAAAACATATATTGAATATTTGGTAAAATGGAAAGGACACCCGATTGAGGATGCCAGTTGGGAAAGTGAAGCAGATATCCAAAAACATGGACAGAGGGTGCAGGAGCTCATGGACAGGAGTCCATGAATTTTTCAGCCAGAGGAGTATGATGCGGGAGCATCGCTAGCAAAGAAAGTGTAAGTGGAGAACAACTGGATATACACCAGCGCTCATTTTGAAGGATTTTTAATTTCAAAGGATGGCACATTAATGTAATATCTGAAAAGATATATTTGCTTTTTATGTTTTGGGGATTGTAATGCAAATCTTGAGCGTTGCTCTCATATGTCGGTTGGATGCATTTAATGTAATAAATGTAAAGTAGTTATAGTCTTTAATTTTGATAAGATAGCTTAGAGTTGTAGGAGGGAAAACTCAAGAAAAATCCTATGTATGTATTGTATTATCAATTCTCATTGTAAGAGTAGAAGTTGTAGAGAAAGAGAGCATAGGAGAGTAGAGAAGAGCAGAAATTGTAGTATTGTATGAGCGGATAGTTGTTGTTATAGAAACCGTGTACATAAGCACTTGTATTAATATAGAATGTTTTGGTCCAATTTCATGGTGTTTTATGATTAATGTATGCATCTATTGAATGGTATGTTTACAGTCTACTTTCATTCTATGTTATGCATTTGTTTCAATGCCATGTATATGTGATATCATGTTGAATGTATGAAGTCCGTGAAAAGAGTATAAGTTTCAATTGTTTCTCTTCCTGAGAATTCCTGCAAGGAGTGCAGTGAAGGTCCGCAAGGAATGCGTCAAGAAGTTTCTAATTTTTACCTCAGTAAAGCTCAGGAGAGGTAACGTTAGCTTATACAAGTAGGAGTGCAAGTATAGCACAGATTCGTGCAAGGTGTGCGCAGGCCCGGTCAAAGTCTTAGACTTTTCTAACCCAAGCGAGTGGTTGAAGAACTTTTGTCGCAAGGAATGCGCAGAGTTGGACTTGTCGAATAACCAGTAGTTATTGAGGAATCCGCGAAGGGTGTGCGCAGGATTCCTTAGAATCCTTGAGTTTGCAATAAATACCAAGCTCGGGAAGGATAGAGATTTGGAGAATTCAGAGGAAATATGAGGGTTGAAGTCACCTCGTGGAATCGAGCTCAGGAGAGATAGCAGTCATCGGATCTGAAGGGGCGAGAGCCATTGATTTGGCACTCTGGAATATCGGGAAGTCGGGAGTCAAAGGTTCAAAGGAGAGAGCCATATTCCAACATCAGGGAATGTGAAGTCTCGATTCGCGAAGAAAGAATTTGGACCATTTGGATCACGAGAGATAGTGGACCGTCAATCTGGTACGATTAGTACTCAGGTTTCGGGGTTCGGAGGAAAGGAGACGAGCTAGCTTTCGGTGTTCACGAAGTGCGAATTCCTGAATTATTTAGGGAGTTGGGCTCCAAGTCATAGCCGGAGGTCATATCGTCAGAGGATAAAGGGAGGACCTAGCATTTGCTAAGCTCTAGTTCGAAGTTCGGCGATTGGAAGAGTCGGGGTGACTCACAATAGAAGTCCCAAAATCGCGAAGTTGCAAAGCACCTTTTGGTAAGGCTCTTGGTCACAACCAGTGGTCGTGTGGAGAGGAAACTTACTCCTAGTGCTTATTCGTGTGGGTGTAGTTTCGTGAGAAGGACCTGTGGATTTATTGTCAGGAAGGTTCCAGTGTGAACCAAGGAGCCATTTCGGCTTAGAGGAGTTAAAGATCCATAGTCTGGGAGGTCAACAGACCCTGTTGAGGTAGGGGCTCTACGTCAGTTAACATCTATGTGCCTTTTTCTTTATCCATGCTTGAGTTTAGAACTACCAGCAACAGAACCAATGTTGTAGTCTGAGGGAAAGTACGAGAAGTTACTGATAGATCCTTACATAGAGCAACATATATCACAACATCATATATAATAACACATAGAGACATGAGTAGACATACAAAAGCGGTGGGGGAGCTATTGATGCATTTTATTAGATAGATAAAACAATGTTTTTCTCTCCATTACATAGCCACACACACAGATATATATATATATATATATATATATATATATCTGTCAGTTACACTTCTTAACTACCTGGTCGGTTGATTCTAACTGTCTATTCAATCAAATTCTTTAACCGAATTCTATAGTCAACTTCGTTGTTTGACTGACGAGTCTAGTCGGCAAGGCCGACTAGCCCCTACAACACACCACAACCATGATAGAATCACGTTGTTTTGTTGTCTTTGGCAATTCCGTAATAAAATCCATTGTTATTACCTCCCATTTCCATTTCGTAAGTGACAAGGATTGCAACAAACTTGTCAAGTGTTGATGCTTAACTTTCACTTGTTGACATTCCATACATTTTCCATTGTATTTGGTAAAATCTTTCTTCATCCCAAGCCAAAAGTATTGCTTTCTTACTAGAGTAATCATTTTTTGGTAGCCTAGATGACTAGAATATGGCATCGTGTGTGTTTCATCCATGATAATTCTTCTCAACTCTGAAGAGCTGAGAATACACATTCTATTGTTATAAACAAGAAGTTTATCATCATTTAGTTGATAATATTCATACGTATTTTCTAATTCTTGTTGTTTCAATCCATTTCTTACTCAGATATTGTTGGATTACTGAGAGGGAGGGTGAATCAGTAATAGAGAAATCTAATATTTTTTAACCATATAATCCAAGTGTTCTCTCAATGTAGCATTATCATCCAATAACTCCAGAGTAAATAAGCAATGAACAAATGAACAATCATACACATACATAGTACACCAGTGTTTTACGTGGAAACCCAAAGCAAGAGAAAACCATAGAATGTTTTTTTTTATATGTCTTGAAGAATTACATTCATTGGAAGCACCAACTTCCTTTTTTTTCAAATGCAACTGGAAGGAGGCTCCAACCCCCTAGTTTCTCATGCTACAACCTGAGGGAAGCTCCAACTCCCCAATTCTCTGGCTACAACTAGAAGGAGTATACAACCCCCTATATTCCTCGGCTACAACTAGAAGGCGACTACAACCACCTGTCCTTTCCCCGTCCAACCACCCTGACATATAAGTAGAATGATGGAACCACTGTCACATTATCACTGTGAGATATGCCACTATACAATTGTACCAATCAACCTGCACCAAAAAACATGTACCAATAACTTGAACCAAACAACCTGTCCCAATAACTTGAACCATGCATCAACCATGTATCAACATGTACCTCAACCTATACCATAAACAAGTGCATCAACCATGCACCAACCTGCACCAAACAACCTGTAATCAAATTGTACCTTAAACAAGTGCATCAACCATGCACCAACCTATACCTCAACCTGCAAACCTTCCTTAACTTTAACAAAAAGAGACTAGCATTTTCATCAAACTTTACTTTAGTCTCACATGACTAGTTTTGGATTAGTCAACAACCCTAACTTGAAATAATTATAACTATGTACCTGTAATGAATAAATATCTAAAAATAGTACACAATGTTCTTCAGTGTGTTTTATGCAATTCCTCGAGGTGTCACTACTTGGAACCTCTCAGCAAAAGGAGTTATAGAAAAAATGGCATACATTGTTGAATTCTGGCTTATTCTAGAGAGCAAACTTTTAGAGTGTGCCCCGCACAGAATATTTGTTGTATGGATCTGAAAATTTTACACAGCATACTACAGATTGTATTCTAACCGACACATATGATCTTACTAAATTTGGATATGTTATGAATAATTTGTGACATTTTTACCCGAAACACCCATTTTATACTAGTTTCAGGACTAGCCACAAACCCTATTTTCCACGGCATGTAACTCCAAAAATACAACGACCCACAGCTGAAATTTTTACCACAGATACTTGGATATGTTTCCTCAATGGCCTATCAATTTAATGGTCTAAATCATTCTAGAAAACAATTTATGGAAAAAATGGTGAGATGACATGTAAATAACATACCTTAGAAAGCATCATCAAAAGAATTTTCCTCCCTTGAATTTCGGCCTTCTTTATTTCACCTTCCCTCTGAAATTCAGCTTAGATATCCTTCGGTTACTTCAATCACCTATAAATATTCAATATTCTCAAGTGTGATATGAAATGAGAGAGCCTTGTCTCTTATTTATACTCTCCAAGTAGCTTCCTTAGAAGCATCTTCTAGGTCACTTTGCCTACTTTCCTTATTTTAGGGTTAACCCACTTCTAATTTCTCCATTAAATTTATTATTTAAATAATTTCTTTTGTATTCACTTTGAATTATAGTACACTCATCACTTCACTTTATTATTTACCTTCTAAAATCTCTTAAACCACTTTGACTACTTTGACATTTTGGGGTTTCTAGATGACATATGAGGGTCCTCCAACTTCCTAAGGCCATAACTCTTAAACCGTGAGGAGTTATGTGACGTTCCACATACCACCAGAAATGGCATGACATGTACTATCCATATAGAATAGTCTTACCTACAAATATATCAAAACTCATACCATTATCCATGAAACAACATTGGGTCCATTACCCAAACCTTTGTGCTACCGGAATTCGCTACCGGACTTTATTCAAGGGTTGAAATCAATGACAACCAACCTTAATCAACAATATCCCCCTTTAGCATTAATGGCAACACTCTGATGCAATACTGAAAACATGTCATGCAATATTGAAGTCATATCACTCATGCTCCCCCTGGAACCATGCCTCTGTCCTCTGCATCTTTGTGACCATTGATCCCCCTGTAATCATGTCTCTATCCTCTGCATCTGATAAATCTCTCCCCCTTTGTCATCAATGGCAAAGGTATCTTTCCATCTGGGGGTGCTCCCTCTAACTAAAATGTTTGATCTCCCAACCTGAACTGTCCTCTTTATGGTGCTTCCTCGTGTACATCTAAGAAATATAAGATAAGCATTCAAAAGCATTCATTTTGGAGTAGAAATAACTCCAGGTCTCTAGTGAAGATACTCAAAGGGTTCCCATGGAAGCATTTTTGTAAAGATGTATGTCGCTTGTTCTTTTGTGCCCACATACTCAACTCTGATGTTATTTTCTGCAACCCGTTCCCGTAGAAAGTGATACTTGATTAGAATATGCTTTGTCTTGGAGTGCATCACTGGGTTCTTTGAGATACTGATGGCGCTTGTATTATCACAATAGATTGGAATGGGCTCATCATACTCAACTTGTATATCTGTCAAAGTTTGTTTCATCCATAGAACTTGTGTACAACATCCTACTGTTGCAATATACTCTGCCTCGACTGTAGATAAATATATTGATGATTGTTTCTTGCTTAGCCATGATACTAAACACTCACCCAAGTAGAACGTTGCTCCATTGGTGCTTCATCGGTCATCAATACAACCTACCCAATCTGCATCTGTGTAGGCAATAAGTGATAGATCCTTTCGTTTTGGATACCATAATCCAAACTCTTATGTTCCTTTGAGATATCTAAAAATCCTCTCCACTGCTAATACATGTGATTCCTTTGGTGTTGCTTGAAATCGTGCCACCTATCCAACTGTGTGCATTACATCTGGTCTGGATGTTGTCACATATAGTAGGCTACCAATCATTGACATGTATTCCCTCTAATTTGTAGACTTTGAATCATCATCTTTGCTCAACCTGCATCTGGTTTGCAAGGGAGTGATAACTGGTTTGCAATCTTCCATTCTGAACCTCTTTAGCATTTCTCTGATATACTTCGTTTGAGAAATAAAAATTCCTTGGTTGCTTTGACGTATCTGAAGTCCCGGAAAGAAGGATAGTTATCTAAGTAATGACATTTCAAATTCATTATGCATGTCCTTTGCAAATTTCTGGCTTAACATGTCATCATCACTACCAAAAATAATATCATCAACATAAACTTCAATTAATAAAATACTATCTTGACTTACCTTGATGTAGAGGTTGTTGTCTGTACTTCCTTTTTTGAATCCTGCCTGCTACAGATATTTATCCAGTCTAGAGTACCATGCTCTATGAGTCTGTTTTAGACCATACAAGGCCTTCTTTAATTTACACACATAATCTACGTTCTCTGACAACTGAAATCCTTATGGTTGTTCAATGTAGACTTCTTCTTCAAGTTCCCCATTCAAAAAAATTGATTTTACGTCCATCTGATACACGTTAATATTTTTGGAGCATGCATAAGCTAAAAGCAATCGGATTGCTTCCATTCTGTAAACTGGGACAAATGTCTCTTCAAAGTCGATTCCTTCAACCTGTGCATATCCTTTACATATCAATCTAGCTTTGTTCCTTGTAACTTGTCCATCTTCATTCAATTTATTCTTGTATACCCACTTTGTGTCGATTGCATTCTTATCCTTTGGTCTTGGAACCAATTCTCAAGTGTCATTTTTCTCTATTTTATCCAATTCTTCATCCATGGCCTTATTCCAAAATTCATCCTTGCTGGCCTCTTCAAAACAGGTTGGTTCAATCGTAGATGTGAGTGTTAGGTGTGTTTGTTCTGGTGAACGCATTCTACTTCTAGTCTCAACTCTTGCATCTTTGTTTCTGATAATCTGATCTGAAGGATGATTATTCTGTACTCATCTGTTGGGTGTCTTTGGAGTCACTTGTTGAACTTGATCTTCTGCTTCTGTCGGATCCTCTTCGTCTTCCCCTTTTTTTTCATCTTTTGTTTCTTCTTCAAAAAGTTGTTCCATTGATTCATTTTCTTCTTCCTTTAATTCTTGTTTACCCATTTCATCAATTGTTACATTGATGCTTTCCGCAACTTTGTTTAATCTAAGGTTGTAACACTTGTATGCTTTTCTTGTACTTGAGTAACCAACAAGTACTCCTTTGTCCACATAAGAATCAAACTTTCCCATTCTGCCATCTTCCCTTTTGATGTAGCATTTGCTTCCAAAAACTCTGAAGTGATTCACATTTGTTGTTCTTCCTTTCCATAGCTCGTAGGGAGTTTTTTCAGTGTTGTTTCTGAGCATTACTATGTTTTGAATGTGAATTGTTGTATGCACTGCCTGTGTCCAAAAAATATCTGTCAATTTGGAATCCATTAGCATTGTTCGAGCCATTTCCTGTATTGTCATGTTCTTTCTTTCAACAACTCAATTATGTTGAGGTGTCTTAGCAATGGAGAATTGCCTTTTTATTCCATGACTGCTGCAGTGGTCCATAAATTCCTTTGAAGTGAACTCTCCTCCATTATCAGATCTCAAGCATTTGATTTTTTAATCCATTTCATTTTCAACTGTTTCCTTGTAGATCTTGAAGTTTTGAAAATCTTCTGACTTATTCTTGAGAAAGCAAACTGCAATCATTCTTGTATAATCATCAACTAATAACATAAAGTATTTCTCACCTGTTAAACCCTTTGTTGTAGTTGGTCCAACTAGATCAGTATGCACAATTTCCAGTGGTCTTGTCGTTGAATATTCCTTTGATTTGAACCTGGTCTTTGTTTGCTTTCCTTGTTGACAATGCTTGCATAAAGTGTTGGTTGGTTTCATGATTTGGGGCATTTCTCTGATTGTTTCTCTTTTGTTGACTTTGACAAGGTTATCAAAATGTATGTGACCCATTCTTTTGTGCCATAGCCAACTTTCATCTTCCTTTCCTATACAACACTTTTCATTTCCAATTTCACTTAACACATATATGTTGCTTGAAGTTCTCGCAGTTGTAGCAATCAATTTTCCTGAACCTTCTTTTCTTATCTCGCACTTTTGTGAATCGAAAGTAAATTTATGACCTTGATCACACATTTGACTCACACTTAGAAGATTATGTTTCATATCTTCTACTAGTATAACATTTTCTGCCTTTGTATTCTTGTTCCCAATTCTGACTATGCCTTTTCCAGTGATTTTAGTTGAATCGTCTTTTTCAAAGGAGACTGGTCCATCTCTTTCCTTTCTTAATGTAAGAAACCTATACTTGTCACCTGTCACGTGTTTTGAATAGGCACTGTCAACATACCAACCATGTTTCTTCTGCTTAGCTTGTAGAGTGAGTGTGCATTCTTCATTGTTGTATTGATTCTGATTTCTTATCCATGTCCTTTTCTGAGGTTCATGTCTGTGATTGTTGTTGTTTTGTTGTGGTTCTCTAGGAGTGATTGTCATTCTACAATCTTTGGCCATGTGTCCAAAGTTGTTACACTTGTAGCATTCCACTTCAGTGCTCAAAGATTCAAATATGTTGTAACTTTTTCTTTGTGTTTCACTAGGCCTTCTTGGATAACCCTTTTGTGTATGACTTTCAAAGTTGTTTATGTTCATGTTGTTAGCTCTGCAATTCATAGCTTTATGTCCAAAATTATTACATGCATAACATAAACCAAAAAATATAGTTTGATACTTGGGAGTTGAAGATATTCTGAAAGGAAGTGCTCTTATGAATCCTTCTTCTTCCTGAGACCTATTTGTTTATGTTGGTCATTGATTTTGAAATCTGAATCTTCTCGGTGGAGGAGTGTCCCTGTAATTTTATCGTAGACCTTCCTATCCCCTTTGATTGTTTTTGCATAGCTTTTTGGATATGTTTCTTATTTTGTTGTTGGAGATAGATCCTTTTACGATGCGATTGTATCAAGTCGGACTTGTCGTTAGGCCTTTGACTCTGATAATGTCATTCAAAACTTTTTATTTGTTATGCATATTTTTCTTTTGAATATCACTCTTAATGTGACAATCCTCTACTTCAAATTTTCAATGATCTTGTCCCTTTCTTCTAGTTGTTCTTTGAGTGCTTCTTCAATTTGAACACTTTCTTCTAGTTGTTCTTTGAGTGCTTCTTCAATTTGAACCTTCAAAATTGTGATCATTTGTTCTAATTCCTGAGTGTCTTCTTTCTTGTCTAGTTCTGCTTGTAACTTCTTGTTTTTCCTCTTTTCTCTTTTGATAACTTCTATGGCACTCATCAATTCCTATCGGTAGTCAACTTCTGCCTCTTCAATTTCTTCTTCGGCTTCTTCATATTCTACTTCAGAGTCTTCTACTACCATGATTAGAACCCTTTTTGTCTCATTGTCACTGACTTCATCTTCATCTGATGATCAGATGTCTTCTTTGGTGCATAAGTTTTTCTTGAAAACTTTCTTTGTGGTTCTTTTGCATTGATATGGTTGTCTGTTTTTTGAGTCACCTTCATCATTTCTATTTTTCTCATGAGGACATTTGTTAGCAAAATGATCAATACCATCACAATTAAAACAAATTAAAGGAATCTTACCTCTATACCTACCGTCAGTTCCCTTGTTCAGTGTTCTGACAAAGTTGGCCACTTCTTCATCATCACTATTGTTGCTCTGTTCTTTTTCTTGTTGATTTCCCTTTTGCTTTGATCTTTTGGATGCTTTGAAGGTTGCTTCTTTTACATCTAGATTTTCATGTTCAGTTCTCATTTCATATGTTATGAAGATTCCATGTAGTTCATCCATGCTTATTGAGTTTAGATTTGATCTTTCTTCTAGTGCTGATATCTTAGGATCAAATCTCATAGGAAGAGATCTTAGTACCTTTTGAACAATTACCAACTCTTTGATTTCTTTTCTCAATCCTATGATTACATTTATTGTTTCATCAACTTGTAAGAAGTAAGCTGCAATATTCTCATCTTCCTTCATCTTTAGTTGTTCGAATTGACCTCTGTAAGTTTGAAGCTTTGCTTCTTTGACATTTGAATCTCCTTCATAAATATTTTGAAGTTTGTCCCAAATCTCTTTAGCGAATTTACAATGTGCAACTTTGGTTAATACTGTTTCACCAAGACCATTTAGAAGTGCATTTGTGGCTTCGGAATTATTCTGAACGAGTTTCACTGCCTTTTCATTTCTTGGTGGAACTATTGGTATTATGTATCCATCTACAATTGATTGCCAAATTTCAAATCTATGTGCATGTATATATGTCTTCATCCTTATGCTCCAAAAAGCATACTTTTGTCCATCAAATTGTGGTATTCCATTTTTATACAAGTTGTTTCTCTCCATGATCTACCTTTCAGTGGTTAAACTGATTTCTGAAGGAACCGGCTCTAATACCAATTGTTGGATTTCTGAGAGGGGGGGTGAATCAGTAATAAAGCAATCTAATCCTTTTTAACCATATAATCCAAGTGTTATATCAATGTAGCATTATCATCCAATAACTGCAGAGTAAATAAGCAATG
>SNQJ01S0025636.1:30789-52362 GCA_010110895.2 Picea sitchensis
ACTTTGAATTATAGTACACTCATCACTTCACTTTATTATTTACCTTCTAAAATCTCTTAAACCACTTTGACTACTTTGACCTTTTGGGGTTTCTAGATGACATATGAGGGTCATCCAACTTTGTAAGGCCATAAATCTCAAACTGTGAGGAGTTATGTGATGCTCCACATACCACCAGAGTTGGAATGACATGTACTATCCATCTAGAATAGTCTTACCTACAAATATATCAAAACTCATACCATTATCCATCAAACAACCTTGGGTCCATTACTCAAACCTTTGTGCTACCGGAATTCGCTACCAGACTTTCATCAATGGTTGACATCAATGACAACCAACCTTAATCAACAGATATAGTGTTCATCTTCAACAACGGAATCAATTACTCTCTTATTAAAATATAATTTGCAATTGCTAACTACTGCCATATGAATATTTTTATTGAGTGCATAAACAACTTTAATTTTATTTTTATTTTATGTGATTGATCTCAAAATCAAACTTATAAATAAATTTTAATCATCTATCTTGCTTGAGATTTAAGTTTTTTTGGTAGAACAAATACTTCAAGCCATTGTGATGAGTTCTAAGCTCAAAATTTGCCTATTAAGTAATTCCTCCACATTTTTAGAACATGCACTATCATGGAAATTTAGAAATCACAAGTAGCATAGTTTTTCTCATGTTTCTTCAATTTCCTTGACTCATATCATATTACATAATTATCTTGCATGGGAACTCCACCAAGTCCTTCAATGCATGCACCAATGCCCACAACAAAGTCTTTATTTGGATCTACAATTTTTATAATTGGGGCACTTGTGAGAAGCTTTTTCAATAGCCAAAAATATTCCTCACATTTATGGGACCATACAAAGTTTATCCCTTTCTTTTGCAAAGAAGTAATTAGGTATGCAATTTTGGAAAATCCCTCAATAAATATTTGGTAATAACCAACTAGATCCATGAAGGATCTCACACCCATTACATTTCTTGGAGTGGATCAATTCATTATGGATTCAATGTTTTATGGGTGAACATATTTTCCTTCTTCTGAAATAATGTGACCCACATAATGAATTTGTTTTTGATAAACATTACACTTGCTTGGTTTTGCATACAAATTATGATCTCTTAGCACTTGCAAAACCATCCTCAAGTGATTCTCATGTTTTTCTTCATTCTAAGAATAAATTAGTATATCATCCAGAAAAAATAAGCATAAACTTATCCAAGCACTTGTTGAAAACATTGTCATGAGATACATGAATGTAGTTGGTGCATTTGTGAGACCAAATGGAACCACCACAAATTCATAATGGCCATACCTCATTCTGAAAGTTGTCTTATGTATGTGTCCTTTCTTAATTATGACTTGATGATATATAGATCTCATGTTAGCTTCTGAGGAGACTTTTCCCTCTCTCATTTGGTCAAGGAAGTCATCAATCCAATGTAATGTATACTTGTTCTTCATTGTGGCTTTATTTAGCTGCATGTAGTTCTAGATTTAAACCTTGTACAATTAATTACTACAAACAGATTCTTAATAAAAATAGAGAATATACAATGACACACACACACACATTAAACAAATATTTTTACCCTGGAAACCCAAACCGAGAAAACCAACAATATGTTTAGAGTCACACCTCTAATATTATATTCAGTTTATCTTCATTGTTTACAATACAATCTATATAGCATCTAGTGGCATCCAAAACCCCTAATCCATTGACCCGAATTAATTAACAACCATAATTCCTAAATTGGAATTAGAAAACCATCAACGAAAACCATGTGTCGAAAAACCACTAAAAAACGGACGCAAAAAACACCCCAAAATTTTTTTTGGGGCGCTACTATCGAACCTCTGCACACCCAGTGCAATGCGGACAATAGATCTAGTCGCGAAAAAAATATAACACATACCCAATATTCTCCCACTTTTTGTTTTCTTTGCATACGGGGGGTTACAGGGTTACATAGTCAACAATTTAGGGAAGCAATGCCCATAGATCCTCTACACCAAGAGAACTTATCAGTGCTCATAGATTTTGTTAATGAATATGCAACATTATTTAAAGTGTCCACCTTCATCAACAACACCTTCTTTTCTTCAATCATGTCTCTCACAACATGACATTAAGCATTAATATGCTTTGTCTTTGAATGATAAGTCGAGTCCTTCGCCAAGAAGATTGCACTCTAACTTTCACAATCTATACTTGCATCTTGTCATACCAACCCAGTACCTAAACACAGTCTTTGTAACCATATTGTTTCCTTGATTGCATGAGTGGCTTCCATGTATTCATATTTTTTAGTTGAGAGTGCCACTACAAGCTAATTTTTCTCCTCCAAACAGGTTAAACACATAGCCACTTGTAGATCTTCTACGATACAGATCTCCAACCTAGTCTGCATCAACAAAACCTGCATGTATGTCCAATCCAAGTCTTCCTTGGTAGCACAATCCATAACTAGTAGTGCCATGCAAATACCTGAAAACCCTCTTTACTGTTGTCCAGTGCTCCTTCTCTGGTTTTGACATATACCTACTCAAAACTCCCACTACATGTGCAATGCCAGGTCTAGTACAGACAACTGAATACATCAAACTTCCAACCACACTAGCATACAGAACATGGGACATGTCCTCTTCCTCTTCATGTGTCTTAGGACACTGATCCACAGATAACTTTACACCTACAGTGATAAGAACCCTGATTACTTTACATTTATGCATATTAAACCTCTGCAATATTATCTCGACGTGTTTCCTTTGATTTAACAAGAGTTTCTTGTTTGCCCAATCTCTTTTAATTTCCATGCCCAAAATGAAATTTGTAGCACCAAGATCCTTCATGTCAAACTTAGAGGACAACTGATTTTTCACATCCTGGATAATCTCCTTGTCATTTCCTATCAGCAACATATCATCCACATATAAGATAAAATAAATAAGATGATCACCAATTTATTTGAAATACACACAGTGATTTGCTTTGCTCCTTATGAATCCAAGTCCCAACATATAAGTATCAAATTTTTGATACCACATCCTTGGTGATTACTTTAACCCATATAAGGACTTATTCAGCTTGCATACCAACTCTTTCTTTCCTTTCACAACAAATCCATCTAGCTACTTCATGCATATTTCTTCTTCCAAATCCCCATGTAGGAATGTTGTCTTCACATCCTTCTATTCTACTTCAAATTCAAATGCAAGAACAATAGATAAAAGAAATCTAATTGAAGTTAACTTGGCAAGAGGAGAAAAAACTCACCAAAGTCAATTCCCTCTACCTGGAAATAACCTTTTGTTACTAATCAAGATTTGTATTTCTCCACTTTACCTTTTGCAGTCAACTTCTTCTTAAACACCCATATGTTTACAATTGGATTTCTTTCAATTGGCAACTCCATTGGATCCCAAGCCTCATTCTTGTCCAAGGCTGTCATATCTTCAATTGTGGCCTTTTTCCAGAGTTTTCCATCCTCTGAATCCACTGCATTCCTAACAGTTCTAGGATCATCTTCAGTGATAAACAAAGCAAAATTTGAATGAACATTAGGTGGAGTATACCTTTTTGGTTGACTTCTTTCCCAAATCGATCTCCTAAATACTGGAGTGTGAGGATATTCTTCGTATTATTCGTGTTATTGTGTAGAGTCTGATTCAACATCCTTCAACTCGAACTCTATTTTATTTGGTTCTTCCTTCCTTGGTAGGACTTAGCGTTTGACAACATTTTTGTTTTTTCTAAATACCACATCTTGGTTATACACTACCTTATTAGTTTTTGGGTTCCAAATCTTATAACCTTTCATGCCATATTTATATCAATAAAGATACACTTTTCAACATTTTTATCTAGCTTACTCATATTTTCCTTTGGAACGTGAACATAAGCATCATAACAAAATACCCTCAGATATGTAAGAGAGGGTTTCTTACTAGTCCATACCTCACGTGGATTCTTGTCATTCAGTGTTGATGAGGATGATTGATTGACTAGGGAACATGCAGTACCCACTGCCTCTTCCCATAATTCTCGTCCTAACCCAACACCACTGAGCATGCACCTTGCTTTCTCCATCAATGTCATGTTCATCCTTTCTTCAACTCAATTATGCCAAGTTGTATATGGAGTAGTCTTCTTCCTTGCTATACCGCATGTTAGCACTCTGTAAATCTGTCCGACTGAATAGAAAAATGACAGAGGTAATTGTTTCAACCTACTTTAGAGCTGAAAACTAGCCAATTCAACTCAGAGAGGGCTCTCTCGTGTCACTTGATATTCTTTGGAAATTAGGTGGCTAGATTTGGTTTGTTTTGGGGATTTTTATAAAGTTGCTAGCAAGGAAGGGGAGGAACACACAGGGCTATGGAGTCAAAATTCTGAAATTGAATGAAAACAATGATCAGTCGATAGAACTCTCCAAAGGATAAAGGCTAAATGAGGCAATGCATTTGAGTTGTAACTTAAAATAAATCAATGTGGTAAGAGGAAAGAGGAAACAAATAACTGCATCAGAGCATTATAGGAATGAATTATGAATTAGCTAAGAAGAAACATACACAGTTTAAATTGCTTATGCCAAGAGCGTCACAAGACGAATTATGGGCCTTTAACTCTCCAATTTAAACAGAAGACAATGTAAATGGAATTAAAGAAACACAGGAAAATACACACTATGAAAGAAGACCGAACTCATATCACAGCCAATTAGAATGTTTTCATAAACAGTTCCAAATGCTTTTGCATATGTATTCAATTCAGTCCCAAAAAATTACAATAGAGTCCAGAACCACCGAAATTGTGCCCTTGCACTTCTACCCTCCTCTAATACACTCAGAACCTCTAACACTTATACAATTCGAGTTCCTTCAATGTGCAACCGGTTACAATAACTGAAATGAAACGTTTCATCTTCTACAATGATTACAACTGACAGTTTTCAAAAAAAACGTTTCATGATCCCTGCAAATTCCTCTGACGCTCCAGCTCCTTCTTCTGCCACGTTCTCTTTGAAGTGTCACTCGTAATCTTTCAAATATAATTGCATTTATCCATACTCTCATTAAACATTTGGGAATAATATATTTGAAATAAAAATAATTCCCAAATATTTTTCTATCTTGTAGAATTAAATTTTCATAATTTAATTCATGCTCGTGGTTTTTAAGACCATGCCTTGTTTGCCCAATTCACCATTTCATTGTAAAAACATTTACTTTTATCATCTCCCTGTGAAAAACATTTACTGTGTAATGTTTTTCCAATTTACCGTTTCACTATGGAAAAACATTTACTGTGTGTTTTTTCCAGTTTACCGTCTTTGGTAAAATACCTTTTGTCTTCTTCTTTTGCCTCTTAAAACCTTTGGATAAAGAATTATCCAAGTCTTCGTTCACGTGCATCTTCCCATTTAAATCTTTTTCATGGAAATTAATCTCTTTGATTTGTAAAATGTAAATTTTCCCTCTGTAAAACAATTTCACGGTGAGGAAGAATTTATTTTATTGGAAACTCCATAATCATTATTGAAATGTACTCCTGGAAAAATGTCGCACATAAAACATATGATAAATGCTTTCATTTATTATATCAGGATTTGGCTAAAGTGGTTTAAATCAATTGCTTTTACCTTCGATGTGCTCCACGTAAAAACAAGTGTCCACCAAAGAAACCATGGTAGTATTCCCCGGTCCGCCTTCACAAAATTAAACTTCTCGCTACTTTAATCCCCAATATGTATGTGCGCCCTCCATCCAACCTTTGAATTTTCCACATTATAAATTGAGATTTATGCCCATGATTTGACGCGATTTCATAAATTAAATAATGGATTAAATATTAATATAAATATAAAAATATTTATATTAATAATAAAAACCCATTTTTTCTATTTTCGAAGGACTTTGGGCATACGAGGCTTAACACATGACTTTGTGGATAGGATAAGGGTTCTTAATAAAAGCAATATTTTTTAATTTCAACGGGAATACGAAAACAAGGGTAAAAATGAATGAAGTGATGGAACTAAGGGATTTAGATAAGAATTAAGGCTAGGTATAGGCTTGGGATATTTTCCAACTTTTGAATCGTGGAGTACATGATTGTTTTGGATGATCCATTGGGTGAAGGATTTAGGTGATGCGAGCTTAACGGAGCTGGTGAAAAAGTTTGAAAATCTAAGTGGAAAGATAACACAAGGACAAGCTGCTTTGGAAAAATAAAATGTAAATCAGCAGATGATAACACCATCAACTTTCGATATCGGGGGTTGGAAAAAATGGTTTTGAGTGGACCGCTTTTCGCCCCAATGTACCTCTGATGTCGCCACGCATCCACGAACAAAACCATAATGGTTTCCCCGGCTCACCTTTGAATAATTATCTTTCGCGTTGCTTCATTACCCGATATGTGCCTTAACCGTTGATCCGGGCTTCTTCAAGATCAACAGTCCATCGAGTTATACCTTGTGTGCCTCCGCTATATTTGTCTATATGCCACTCAATATAGCCTGATTCCCCAAACTATCATACTTCCACAGTGATATAGCATTTCGCTAAATTTCTGAAATTTGGATCCTGATATGAAAATTGTTATGGTGATAACACCGCACTTATTACATAATTCTTCAAATTCATTTTCGTAGAATTCTCCACCATTATCTGTCCTTAACACCTTAATTCTTTTCTCTATTTGATTCTCCACAAGAGACTTAAACTCTTTAAACCTATCAAAGACTTCATATTCCTTCCCAAGGAAATAAATCCATGTATTCCTCTAGAATTCATCTATAAATGAAACATAGTACACAGATTTTCCTAGTGATGGAACCGACACAAGTCCAAACAAATCATTATGCACCAATTGTAAAATTATCTTTGCCCTCGATGCACCATAAGGGAATCTTACCCGATTCTACTTCCCATATACGCAATGTTCACATAAATCAAAATCCAGAGAGTAGTTAGACATACCTTCAACCATACCTTTATCACGTAGTAGTCAGAGTCCCTTCTCTCTGATATGCCCCAGTCTTTGATGCCACAACATAGTTTATTATCCAAAGACAGTAGGATTTTTTTCTTCTTTGGCTCTAATCTTAGGAACAATGGAAATATTGCACCCACCACTAATAGTGCTTCCCTGCAACTTATATAGAGTTCCAATCTGAACTCCCTTCAACAAAACCATTGCTCCTCAAACCATCATGCATGTTTCTTTCTCAAACACTATTTTTACTCTTGGATCGTCCATTTTGTTTACATAAATAAAATTTATGGCCAATCCTGGGATGTGCAGAACACCAAGAGTGTTCTAATCCTTCCATCCATGAGCTTCAACTTGACTTTTCCTCGTTCTGTGATTTTGGTTGTCAAGTCATCACCTAGGAAAACATCACCTCCATTATACCTTTCATATTCGCAAAACCAATCCCTGTGAGGAATCATATGAAAGGATGCACCCGAATCAACTAGCCATGCCTCATGATCTGCATGTGTGCTTGAAGAAGCCAAGTACACATCCCCTCCTTCTTTCATGGAGGTTTTCGATTCTAAAGAAGGAACATCATCAGATCCATTCCCTCTCTTAACACTTTTGGATCTACATTGCTTCTTGTAGTGCCCTTCTTTTCAGCATCTCCAACATACCTTTACAAACTTTCCAGGAGATTTAGATCTACCCTTAGATTTAGATCTCCCACTCGAGGACTTGGATCTATTTCTTTCCTTGGAGCGTACTCTTGCAAATAATGCATCTGTACTCTGTCCTTCCATGTTCTTCCACCTCATCTCCTCCGACAACAAGGATGAGACCACATCATTTAAAATTAAAGTAGTTGTATTACTACCTATGGCCACAACCAGACTATCTCACGAGTTTGGTAAAGAGCACAATAAACCGATACACTTACATTCATTAGAAATCTTAAAATCAACAGATAATAACTGACTTACCATTGTATTGAAGGTGTTCAGAAGCTCTGTCACCGAGTCTCCATCTTTCATCCTTGTGTTATACAGATTCTTCTGCAGGAACAATTTTTTTACCAAAGACTTTGACTGATACAAAACCCCTAACTTATCCCATAATTGCTTAGTTGTAGCTTCCCCTAACACATTCAGTAATATTGAATCTGAGAGACATAAGTGGATTGTGCGCTTTGCCTTTCAATCCAACTTTGCTCGGTCTTATGTTGATGTTGTTAAAGGTGCAATACTTAGATCCACAACAATTCATTGATCTTTGTCTGCCAACAAATCTTCCATCTTGAGCTTCCAGGGCTCAAAAATTTGCCCATTACATTTCTCGATCTCTATTTTCGAACAACTCGTCATTTCTTTTCACTTGAAGAATCAATACCGCAGATCTCCCACTATAACAAGGCTTATCACAGACCCGAGCTAACCCTTAGCCATAAAGGCATCCCCCTAAAGCCAATAATAGTTGTGATACCAAATGTAGATTTGAACCTTGTACAATTAATTATTGCAAACAGATTCTTAATAAAAACAAAAAAGATATTGTTAGAACACTTAGAATATGGAACTTTTATTCTTTTGTTTTTGCCTCTTAGAAATAAAATTTCACTAAAAAGAAAAAACTTAGGAAATTTACTTTTAATTTAAAATAAATCGATTGGTCATTATATATAGATAAAGCGCTTACAATAACACTCGTATATGAGTTGTACTATTTGAACAGTAAGATTTATGTGGGAGGGATTGTTTGGAGGATTCGGAGGATCCACAGTATTGATTATGTTGGATCATGTTGTCATTGATGTCAAGGGATTGATTGATGCCAAAGGATTGATTGATTGATTGATGTCAGTGGAACAATGTCTTGTCATAACATACTGATGTAATATGTATTTTCCTTGATGAGAATGGATTGATGTCAAGATGGATAAATTGGATTGAAGTAAAGATGACTCATTATTGTCTTGATAGGAAGTAAAAATGGATGAACTCCAAAGTGGTCCCCTTATGGTGAAATCCCTCACGGGAAGACGCTTTGTGGATGAGTTATCCTAGAAGTATGGTTAGGGAACCCATGCTTAATTGTGGAATAATGAGATGAAGACTAGTTAATTTTTCAGTAAAACTAACCTAGATGGATATTGTTTGCCATGCCATTTTCAGTGGCATGTGGAACATCATAACTCCTCATGGTTTGAGAGTTATGGCCTTACGAAGTTGGAGGACCCCCATATGTTGGCTTGAAGCCCCAAAAGGTCAAAGAAGTCAAAGTGCCTGCAAAGAAGGAGGATTATCTAAATAATAAAGTGAAGTGACAAAATCAAAGAGGATTATTTCAATAATAAAGTGAAGTGGCAAAATCAAAGAGGATTATTTCAATAATAAAGTGAAGTGACAAAGTCAAGGAAGATTATTTAAATAATAAAGTAAATGGAGAACTTTCTAATTGTGGAAAGTGGTTAACCCTAAAAAGAGGAAAATGGGTTAAGTGGTCAAGTGGCTATTGGATACATGGACAAGTGGAAAATTGGGCAAAGTTGGACAAAGTGACTATGTGGACAAAGTGGCCTAGAAGATGCTTCTAAGGAAGCTACTTGGAAAGTATAAATAAGAGGCAAGGGTCTCTTGTGAAATATATCTCTTGAGCATATCTTGAAGATCTATTCTGAAAGAAAGAGTGACTGGAGGATCTCATGAATGCATCAAAGTTTCTGTAACTCTGAGATCTTGACGGCGAAATTTTCAGAAGTTCAGAAACCCTAGTTTCTAAAGGAGTACGTGAGCAACAGTGGGCCAGAGAGCGTACATACATGGGCTGTTGTGAGCCAGAGCGCATACACACGCGATATGAAGGAGGACAAAGCATGTACAGTTGATGAAGTCATGAAAATTTGAGTGTGAATTGATGACAGGTTCTTGAAGGTTGAAGCAAGTTCCAGATCTGCATTCTATGGGCTCAGATCTACCATAGAAACTCTGGTATGGTTACATAGTTGTCTTGATGGATACTCTTTCATATTGTATGGTGAATTCTTGAAGCATTCTCTGTATGGTTGTTGTGATTCGGTTTGTGTTGGTTGATGGAGTGAGCAACACTCTTATGTTTCAGTATTGATATGATTGCTATAATACACTTGCAGCTTTTACACAATTAAGTAGCATTCATATTGTATGATTGAGAAGCATGAGTAAGTTGTGGGAGAGCATGGATGTGTTGTGATTGGTTCTAGTTTAGATCGGATAGTGAATGACAAAAGTGGATGTGACTGAGGGTTGTAGAGGATCTGAGTTTTCATGAAGAGAAAACCCTAAATACTCATAAGGCATACACATGTTGCAGTACAGACAGGCCACGTACATACGTGAGCTGTACTACTGGTAGGGCATGTACATACGCGTGTTGCACTACTGACAAGTCGTGTACCTGTTGATGGATTGGTTTCTATTGAGGATTAATTCCTCTTCTCGGTTGGTGCTAAGTTGTGAAAGCTGAGTCTTGCATTATAGAGTTGTTTCTCTTGTGCAGTTGTAACTCTATTCAGTTGTTGTTGATAACCCAAGGATTGTAGTTCGTAATAAAAATAAAATTGTACATACATCTTGTGTTCTTTGTGTTCCTTGTGGTGATGACTTATTGATGATATATGTTGTTGGTATATGTTGTTGATGTATGTTCACATTTAACTGGTTATAAATGACAACAATAAGTAATGAGTAAATGGTGATTGTTAACTAAGGAGTTTTGCGAAAGGAAGTTTGAAAAAGAGCCCCACACTCATTCACCCCCCCTCTAAGTGTGATCAGTGTGTCCAACAATTGGTATCAAAGCGGGCCTTCACTATAATCCTTAAGAAGCTTGGAGGAGATCCATGGACACACAAATGGATGATGAAGTTCCAATCCTTGATGAGGAAAATTATTCTACATGGAGAATAGAAATGAAAGTGCACTTGAAGGAAATAGGAGCGGGTATTTGGAAGGCAGTTATTGGTGGATTAGTTCCTTTGAAGAACAAGTCAAAGTTTGCAGCTCAAAGGGAAGGAAAGAAGAATGATGCATTAGCCCTCAAGACCATTCTTAGTGGACTCTCAAGTTCTATCAAAGAGAGCATGGGACAATGCATCTCCGCCAAGGATCTATGGCTAAATCTAGAAGAGACATACCAAAGCAAGAAGGAAGACACTAAAGACAACTCCATAAAAAACAATGAAGGTAAACAATCTCCAAAATCCACTATTTGCAATGATTCTAAATGTGATGATGTTGGCAAAAAGGAAGACCTTGAAGATAATTCCATCAAGATTAATGAAGGTAAAGAATCTCCAAAAACCCATGATTGTAATATTTCAAAATGCGATGATGTTGAATATTTTTCTACAAGTGAAGAAGAAAATCTAGAGATAGTTTGTGTAGATTCAAATGATAGTTATCCCATGGAAGTAATAGAAGAAGAATTATTCGAGCTTAAAAGGAAAGTTGAATGGGGGCTATTTGAATACAACTATGACCATTGTTACATAGAATATAATTATCTTTCAGATAACACCAAAAAGTTTCTTAAAAGGAATCAAAGGCATATCTTGAAGTTAAAGGAAATGCTCAAGGAACAAGAAGAAAGTAAAACGACTCTATTAGAAGAAGAAGAAGAAGAAGAGATCAAAAGAATAAAGAATGAAATATAAGAAAATAAGAAGGTAGATGATGAGATTAGCAAAAGTCTTGAAGTTAATGTCCATCTCAAGACCCAAATTGAAGAAGCCAAAAGGATAGAGGAACTATTAAAGAATCAAGTAAATGAAAAGGAAGAGTCGTGTCATAAGTTGGAAGCTGAAGTTGTTGATCTTAGAAAGAAAGTAGAGAGGTCAAAAAAATTCTTGAATAGCTCAACAATCTTGAATGAGATCTTGGACAGTCAAAGATCACCAAATGATAAATCAGGTCTTTGATACAAGAAAGAAGTTGCACTTGTTGAAGCAAGAACCTCAAATGAGGTAAGTTCCTCACTCTCAAAGGATAGAAATAATGTTGCAAGTCAACCATCTACACAAGGCAAGGAAAGTTTCAAAGGAACATAGCAAGAAAGACATCAAGAAGCCATCTTTACACCTCAAAGAAAAGAGACACCTTCAAGATGGACACCAAAGCAAAGGTATCAAAATGTTTTTCATGGTCACTGTTACTCATGTAATGAATATGGTCACAAATATTTGGAATGTAGTTTTTATGCAAGGAGAGATAATGAAAGATTTCATAACACCCTAAGGTGTTGGAGATGTAATCAAGTAGGACACATTGTTGTTCATTGTCACATCATGAGATGCTACAGCTATAGTGGATTTGGTCACAAATCCAAGGATTGTTGGAACACAAGAAGAAAGTCAATGATGAGGACTTCATATAGCATGACTAGAAGAAGGCATGAAGTTAGGAAGGAAGACATTTTTGAAAAGATGGAAGCTCAGAGCTCAAGTTCTAAGAAGCATGGACACCTTCAGAAGTGGGTAAAGAAGACTGAACAACCAGAAAATAATGGCAACCTTAAGGGAAGCTCAAGTTTGTCATCTTCAGAAGCATAGGCGGGTTACAATGGTAACAGTCGCGTACATACGCGAGCTGACCTATGAATAGGTCACATACATATGCGAGTTGTTTGTGCAGCAGGTCGCGTATCTGTGGTAAAGCCTTGGGAAAAAGGCTATGCACATGAATTGCAGCATGGCATAACGGTATAACTCTGTGTTGCAGGGTTTGACATGGTTTGTTGCAGGGTCTGACATTGTTTGTTGGAGGTTTTCATGATTGATGTATGTATGATGGTGACATATGGTTGAATATTGAAAGACTATCTTGATTGTAGTTCATCTTGTTGAGGTTTGGTGCATGGTTGATGCACTTGTTTGGTACAATTGGTGATACATGTTTAATGCAATGCACTCATGGATGGTATATGTATGTGGATGATAGTACTTGGCTAAAGTACACCATTGGCATTACTTGTTTAGCATATACTTTGGTACATGACATATGGGATGAAATAGTTGAAACACTTAATTGATTGAGATACATGGTTGTGGCACTTGGTTCATGGTACAAGCATGTCATGTGTGATATGGCACTTGTTTGAAGCACATGGTTGGCATGATGGTAGAGGCATATGGTTGATGCACTCCATTGATGATATCTTATGGCATATGATATGGTATTGATGTACACGGTTGATGTACATGGGGATTGTGCATAGGTGATATGGCACTTGTTTGAAGCACATGGTTGGCATGATGGTAGAGGCATATGGTTGATCTTCTTTGAGGGAGGCTAATGCATCAATTGTTTTCCATAGCTCCGGATAGATAATATGCGCGAGCTTCAAGTGTTGTCTGAGCGCTATTTTCGAAAGGTTATCAAGCGTGAATCTGGTCTTTTTTATCTCATTTTTTTATAATGGATAAACCTAACCTGTGAAATGTTGTGCGGTTCCATTTATTATTCATTCTATGTTCTATGCGGGCAAATTTAGGAAGGACCTTGTTATCCCTACTGTTTTTTAGAAATTCCAGTTCTGCTACTCTTCGTTGGATCTTTACTCTAAGCTTTTCCATCAGACGGATTTCATCTAGAGTTTCCCTACCGTACATGGAATGAATCTGAACAGTAAGATTTTTGTGGGAGGGATTGTTTGGAGGATTCAGAGGATCCACAATATTGATTATCGAAGGTCGACGTTTCAAGTCCATATCAGGGCCCATCATCAGGACATCTAAGCCTGGGTAAAGATAAACCTAAAGAGCATAGATAAGTAGTGAACCTACAGGAGGTGGAGAAGTCTAAAGTCTAGGGCCGGCTCTAAAAATCTAGAAGTATTTCAATTTAAAGAGATTAGGGTTTTAATAAATTATTAATTAAATTGTAAGGTTTATAATTGGTTTTAATACAATTTTAATAAAGATTTTAAATGTCTTAGAACAAATTTTAATTAATGTAATTGTATTAATGAAAGGATTATTAATTGTATCAATTTATTAATTGTTTTAATTTTATTAATGTGATAATTATTAATCTTTATTGATGTAATGATAAGAATAATTTATTTATTTTTTATTTATAATTTTATTTATATTTTTTAATTTATTATTATNTCTAGAAGTATTTCAATTTAAAGAGATTAGGGTTTTAATAAATTATTAATTAAATTGTAAGGTTTATAATTGGTTTTAATACAATTTTAATAAAGATTTTAAATGTCTTAGAACAAATTTTAATTAATGTAATTGTATTAATGTAAGGATTATTAATTGTATCAATTTATTAATTGTTTTAATTTTATTAATGTGATAATTATTAATCTTTATTGATGTAATGATAAGAATAATTTATTTATTTTTTATTTATAATTTTATTTATATTTTTTAATTTATTATTATAGGATTAAAGGAGAATTAGAGGGAGGGGTTATTAATATTGCAAGGTTGTTTTTAATTTATAAAAGTTGGGGGGGGGGGAGGTTTTACAAAAATCAGGTGTTTGATTGAAAGGAGGAGGTGAAATAGATGAACCTAGGTTGTAGTATCGGGGCGTTGGTTGTTAGGGTGTTTAAGGATTTCAATAGATTCTTGGGTGGTTGGTTGTAGTACCGGGGGGTTGGTTGTTGGGTGGTTTAGATGAACCCTAGGAAGGTAGGTTGTAGTATTGAGGGGTTGGTTGTTGGGTGGTTTAGGTCCATTACTTTTTCTATCCAGGGATTTGTTTATCATTTTCTTAATGTCTTTGTCCTTGTAGCCTATGCTCTTGAAAACCCTGGAGAGGTGATCTTTTTCTTGAACTAGGTTATTGTCATCGGAAATTCTTAAGGCCCTTATGGCTAGAGAGTTGAGGACGCCTAACTTATGGGTTGGGTGGCAATGAGAGCTAGCATGAAGGTAGTTTTTTGTGTGGGTCTTTTTCCTATAGACTTTATGTCCAAGACTATCTTCTTCTTTCCTTTTGATTAGTACGTCTAGGAAGGGAATGGTACCATTTTCCTCAAGTTCCATTGTGAATTTGATGTCTTTAGAAATATCGTTGAGATGTTGGAAGAATTTCTCTAGTTCATCTTTACCTTGGGGCCAATGTACATTGGTATCGTCAATGAATCTCTTCCATCTTAATGGTTTAAGAGGAAAGGAATCTAAGGCTTTTTTCTCAAAGTTTTCCATGAAAAGATTGGTGACAATGGGAGAAAGTGGGGAACCCATGGCTATGTCACTTGTTTGTTCATAGAATTCACCTTGATAGCTAAAAAAATGTGGACCAGAGACAAACCTCTGCTAGCTTTGTTGTTTCCGGGTCTGTCACTTCATTAACAACCTCGATGGCTTCATATAGTGGGATTTTGGTGAAGAGGGAGACAACATCGAAGCTAATAAGGATGTCCTCGGGTTTTATTTTCTCATTCTTGATGATTTTGATAAGATCATTAGAGTCCTTAATGAAGGAGTTTGTATGACCTACTAGGGGGCTAAGGATTTTTGCTACATAATTGGCAAGTTTGTAAGTGGGTGATCCTATTGTGTTTACTATAGGTCTAAGAGGAGCCCCGTCTTTGTGAATTTTATGTAGCCCGTAGATTCTTGGAGTAATCTCACTATTCGGGAGAAGACGTTTTTTTATTCTTTCATCTAGGTTTGAGTTTTTTATAGCTATTTTGACTTCTTTCATAACCTTCGCAATAGGGTTACTAGGAAGCTTCTCATAGCTCCCACATTGAGACAGGTGATTAATCATTCTTGTGTTGTAATCTGCTTGATTCATTACTATTGTGGCACCACCTTTGTCAGCTCTGAGGATAGCCAAGCTTGTATTATTTCTAAGGCTCTTGATGGCTTGTCGTTCTTATTTGCTAACATTGCTCTTTGGGGGTTTCGCTCTTCTTAAGATAATGGTGCAGTCCTGCCTGACTAGTCCTTTATCCTCATCCGTTAGGTTCTTTATATTGTCTTCTATGCAACAAATCAGATTTTCTACTAGAACGGAGGTGGGTGAGATGACAAAATTCAATCCTTTCTGAAGGACACTCAACTCGGCTCTGTCAAGTACGTGTGAGAAGAGGTTGATCACTTTTTTTGCGGGTTTGCTATCTTTAATTCCTCTCTTATTATTTAATAGTCTTTCCAGCTTCTTCTTCTGCCTGGTGTGCACCACGTCGTTTTCTTCATCTACTTTGAGGGAGGCTAACACATCAATTGTTTTCCATAGCTCCGGATAGATAATATCTGCGAGCTTCAAGTGTAGTATGAGCGTTGTTTTTGAAAGGTTATCAAGGGCGAATCCGGTCTATTTTGTCTCGTTTTTTACAATGGATAAACCTAACCTGTGAAATGTTGCGTGGTTCCCTTTATTATTCATTCTATGTTTTATGCGGGCGAATTTAGGAAGGACCATGTTATCCCTATAGTTTTTTAGAAATTCCATATATGCTACTCTTCGTTGGATCTTTACTCTGAGCTTTTCCATAAGATGGATTTCATCTAGAGTTTCCCTACCGTACAAAAAATGAATCTGAACAGTAAGATTTATGTGGGAGGGATTGTTTGGAGGATTCAGAGGATCCACGGTATTGATTATCGGAGGTCGACGTTTTGAGTCCATATCGGGACCCATCATCAGGACATCTAAGCCTGGATAAAGATAAACCTGAAGAGCATAGATAAGTAGTGAACCTACGGGAGGTGGAGAAGTCTAAAGTCTAGGGTCGGCTCTAAAAATGTAGAAGTATTTTAATTTAAAGAGATTAGGGTTTTAATAAATTATTAATTAAATTGTAAGGTTTATAATTGGTTTTAATACAATTTTAATAAAGATTTATAATGTTTTAGAACAAATTTTAATTAATGTAATTATATTAATGTAATGCTAATTAATTGATTATTAATTGTATCAATTTATTAATTGTTTTAATTTTATTAATGTGATAATTATGAATCGTTATTGATGTAATGATAAGAATTCAAAATTTTATATTTATAATTTTTATTTATATTTTTTAATTTATTATTATAGGATTAAAGGAGAATTAGATGGAGGGGTTATTAATACTGCCAGGTTGTTTTTAATTTATAAAAAGTTGGGGGGGGAGGTTTTACAAAAATCAGGTGTTTGATTGAAAGGAGTAGGTGAAATAAATGAACCTAGGTTTTAGGGTTAAAGTGTAAATTAGCTTGTGCATCTGTGTTGGCACAGGGGCAGACCCAGGGTTCAACGATTCAACAACGCACCAACAAAACCCTAACTACCGGCCCTTTCGGCAACACCTGCGAAGCAGATGAAGTCTCACCCAAGGTAGAGGCAGGGGGGGTTGCAAGACTCAAGTGTCTACAACCTAGCTGGGACACAGATATGTGATTACACACTTCAACATAGCACTTTAGCCAATAACATGTATTAAAATGTGATTCTTATTCACTTCGCAGATCAACCCTAAAAATATAACAACACTGTAATAAACAGATCAACACCTCTAAGCACTTAGCATCAGTTCAAATCTAACATTCATTCATATCATAAATCACTACGCAATCATAGATCTATCTATCATACATCAAGAATAGTGCACTAAGCAAATATAAACATAACCATAAAGCACAATAACACATGATATATGTGGTTCACCCCAGTGTGGGGCTACGTCCGCCAACTCTTCTTCTTCTTTATTAGTTTCTTCCAATCTTCTTACATGCACCAAGCCACAGATCCAACTCCACAAAGGACAGGAGATCTGTGTGCACCTCGCCAGATCCTCCTTCCCCAGATTAGGTCAAGGTACAAAGCCAACTACAACCACTTTCACTTAGCTCTACAAGTCTCACATACAGTATGCATAAAGCATTCATAACTATTTTCACTTAGCAACCCTCACAGGTTCTTGCACAAATCCTATTAGAAATCAGAACTACAATCACACAGATTGAAACGCTCTTATGTCGCTCGGCTACTTATTTATACATTACAAAAGAGGCCTAAACATGGGTAAAACCATGGGCCGACATCCCATACCCATTACATAAACCCTAAAACTCAAAAATTCCACAAAAGGGGCGAGATCAAGCTATCTCCGCTTCGCCTGGGTGCTCCGTCTTCGACTAGCTTGTCGAACTCCCAAAAATGGTCAAACATGACCAATGTTTCCTCAAAACCTGGCCAAGGGCCAATAGGCCCCCAACACTCACCTGTGACTCGTCTCTATTCACTCTGATCTGGAGCTACAATGCCTCGAAGGCCTCGAGCTTAGCTCGAGGTGCCTCAACTCGCTGCTTCGCCAAAGCCTCCTGAAGTATTTTCTCTATGACAGGCCCTTCCAAGCGTTGTTCTACTATTGTGACTACATGTTCCAGCTGTGATTCTTGTCCCTCGAGCTCTTCAAAAAGTGTGCAGGCTTTGTCCTGCACCGAATGGAGTCTCTGTGTCGCCTCCATCACTCTGCTCTGGATGGCAGTGACTTGTTGTTGAACTGCACATTACTCCTGTGACCTCTTCATCTTCTTCATTGTTGTAAGCATTTCCAGCTGCGCTTGCATGGTGGAAGCCTAGTGCTTCACCTCCTGGAGTTGTACCTCCAATGCCCTCAGCTTCAGGTCTTCTGCAAGGTCCTCATAAGTCTGTGCACTTCGATTGCTTAGTTGCTTGCACTCTGAAGCCGACGCCCTCATTATTTCTACTATGCTCCTGGCAGTTTCTTCTCTCTAGTCCCATACTTCTTACGGAGTGCTAGGCATTACTTGAAGTTATAGCTCTGCTACTCTTGCTTGAAGTTGTTGAATGGCTTCAGTGACCTTCCCCACTTGGCTCTCTGTTGTCTCTTCTTCTATCTGGACCAAGCCTGACATAGAGCGAAGTGCTCTAGTTACTACCTCTCTAACCACAGTCTGCTCTGCGAGCAGCTGGTCTTTCTCTTTCTGGATTTCCTCCTTGTCTTCTTCGAAATTCGCTTGAAGGTCATCTGTCTCTTGTTGTGCAACCTGAAGTTTCTCTAGGGCTTCCTCCTTTGTTTGCTTCAAGGCCTCTGTGGCTTGTTCTTTTTCTTCCTGGACTCGACGAAGGCGAGCCTCTGTCGCATTTGCTAACCTTCACAATTGGGTGGGCTCATCCCCCAATTCTACACCTTCTGATGACGATGGCGCAGTAGACACTGCACGGCTCAAGTAGATGGCTTGTTGTACCCCCTTCAGCTCCGCCTCGATGCTGTCATACATCATCTCCTTCTTTGCTTCATGTCATTGCAAGATACCCTCTGAAGCATCTTCTACAGCTGCGATGATGAGGTCAACATCATCAACTATGAGCACATTCTGTGACTTGGGCTTGTTGGCTCGGAATTTCTTCCGTGTTGAGGGTTTCTTCGGGGAAACCTTCCTTTTCTTTGATGTCTATGCCTCTGTTAGGGGATCCTTTGGCAGTGTTACTTCGCCCTTTCCTTGTTTGTCTTCTTCCCCTTCCTCTTCTTGGTTTACTTCATCGCCTCCTCCTCCTCCAGGTGAGTCAGACATAGTTTCCTCCGATGCGTTGTCCTTCTCTTCACTATCTATGTCCTGCACTTCCTCCTTCTTCTAATTTTTCTTAGCGTTGCTTGGTCCATCGTACTCCATTCGGGTAACCACAAGACTTTCGATGAGGTTAGGGTCGAACAGTTCTTCATCTCCAACTAGTACAAGGAATTCAGCTGTCCATTCTTTAGTGATTTCTTCCAGGTATTCCTCGGTCAACTTATAATACGACTGCAACTCCTCTTTACTTTCATCGTTGCATGCAGTGATGTAGATAAAGTGGCAGTCTGCATGGAACTTCCCTAGTCGTCTGTAAGTATGAAAGGTGTTTGGAGTCATTCGGGGGAATGAATCAATGGCGCGTCTGAGCTGTAGGTAATAAGTGTGGAACACCGCATTTGATTTCCATTGCTTGTCCATGTTGCTTGTATACCATAAGGTGGTGAACCTCACGGCTAGTGGTTCTGATGGCTCAACTTCAAAGAATGTCGCTTCTTTCAGCATCTCACAAGAAACAAATGCTATTAAGATAAACAACCAACTAAAGTGGAACTCGTAGCCTTGGTCCTGCGCTTCACGACAGTCCTTCTCTAACTCGTTGACGAGGTAGCTTGCCTAGTTCATCTGCATCCCTTCGACGCACTTCCCTACAAGGTCGACTACGAATCCTGTTACTTGCATAGGGTGGTTCTTTCTTACGATCTTACCTGCTATCAGTTGACGAGCTAGGCGCACTGCACCATCCTAGATGGAGGCTACCTTGTAGCCTCGCTTCCCCTTCTCCACATCATCGTACGCCTCCTTGATGCGCTTTGCCAAGGAGCGATCTGATGTCTTTCCTGGGTAGAATTTTCGAGGGTCTGGTCCTTGCATGCTTAATCCAGTAATGAGGTGGATCAGCGTCAAATCCACAGTGATGCGCCTATCCAACCACAGATACCCTCCATGGAAGCACGACAAGAGGAGTTTAACGCATGCATTAACCTTCTGATGTAGGCCGAAGTGGGGGATCTTCATGACGTTCAAGATCGTCGATCTTGCAATCTCCTTCATTAATGGCTAGGGAACTATCTTAGGCTTCTTCCCAATCGTCTTTGTCAGGTAGCGATGCGGTGTGAGCATCGCATAATTATTTTTGTCGTCGAGGTTGAAATTACTTATATTTAGAGCTGGGATTAGTCCCAACTGTGGTCCTACTACGTGTATCCCTTTCGGTAGGTACGTAGTGATGAGTGTGTACTCGAAATCTCACGGGACACTGTCACAACTAACCGCGCCAGCCAAGGGTGGGATATAGTCGGGCAAGCCCGACGAGATCTGCTTTGCATTCGCTAGATCGTTGCGTTGTTTGCTTCTATTTTCTGTCGTGGTTCAGGATGGCACAGATCGACGTCTAGTCGAGGGGGATGCTTGCAATCTGCCCGTCGACGATGCATGTATACCTGCGGACATAATTTTCTCAGCCATAAGGTTGATCAAGATCTCTTCTATGGATTTCTCGACTGCGCTAAGGTCACCCGACATACACGGTCATAATCAAAGAACTCAGGTAGGCGAACAGATACTCAATGTGGTCGAGTCAATGGCGAGGTCTAGACAACACAACGCGGTGTGTGATGACTTCTCTATTAGCTCGAATATCTCAGTTTGAAAAAGTGGCCCCGGTGAGGCATTCAACGGATTAAATAAGCAACGTCGTAAAATATTCCTTCAATGGGTCAAAATGCCTTAATCAATATGAGTCCATCCGTTATGGCGCGGTATCAATGGTCCAATGGTGATATTTTCGGGTAATAACTGTGTTTCTAGCCGTTCCGGAGCGTCATTCTAACGGTCGAGACGACTCCAACGGTCATATAGATTTGTCGTGGCGAAGTGCCAGTCTACGATATTCTACTATTCCGACGAGGTTCAAGTTCTGCAAGCCTGCCTTCTGCGAAGTTTCCTCTGCAACTTCCTGCAGTCTTTCTAACTTTGCTTTCTTCTTGCTGAGCTTTTTTGCCTTCTTCCCTATCATATGAGTCCCTGGATTCCTCTTTCCATTCTTAT
>SNQJ01S0025636.1:52372-70888 GCA_010110895.2 Picea sitchensis
ACATGATCTATATCAAAAGGTGGATACTATTCAGAAATGCTATCAAGCAATAAATATTTCTCTTAAAAGTATTTATGTCAAAGAAAAAGATGTCTGTGTGGCTAGATCCAAGTTTCAGGAATTCATCATATGGAGGCAGAAAACCAATATCCCTGGTCTCGCCCCTTTCTCACAATATGAATAAGTGAAGGGTGAAATGGCCTTGAAAGTTTGGGAGACAAATCTGGAAGAAAGCAAGAAACTTGCCAGAGATGCAAAGGAAGCTTGTCTAGAAACATTATCTTCTGTAGATACAAAATTGGCTGAATTTGAAGAAAATGATATCTCAGAGGCGCTGGGGCGGATTGAAATACAAATGAATCGGGAAAACTCCAGAAAAAATAAGGAAAATATTCAATCTATCATCCAACAGATGAATCAGATCGATTTGCTCAAGATTAATGAGTTGTTGGTGAAGCCAAATTTACAGTATCAAATTACAGCCCAGGAAGTGAAGAAGATCCAGGAAAAGCTGCCACTAGTACAAAAGAAGATGTTTGCTTTTGAATTGAACGAGAAAATTGAACCTTCGAGATTTGTGGTAGCCTTGATGGACATGTGTACCCAATTCAATGAACAGAGGAAAGCAAGTGCATCTGGGAGAAATGAAGGAACATATGAAGCGCCAACACATCAAATCAAAACTCAACAATATCTACATTCTGTTTTTCCATTCAGATTGTATTCTATCTTTAGAACATATATTGTGGAAAGTCCAACTACTTTTAGTTGAGACAATTTTGTATAAATAGATAGATTTTAGATCCATTGAGGGTTGCTTCTAGCCTAATGTATAAGAGAGAACTTTTTGAATATTAATACAAGTGCAGACATAGATTCTAAGTTTCGTTCCATTTGAGATATGTGTTTTCTTTGTGTTTCCATCTCTTATGCAATTCCTTCTGTAGTTATTGAAGAGTGAATGATTGCAATTTAGTAATACATCTATTGTGATCATAATATATCAAAAGTTCATTCAGTAACAGTTTTTCCTCTATTATTATTGTGAGTAAAAACAAGACCTGTCACCTGTGTGAATTGTTGCATTCGTAATCTCCTTTCAAGGGTACATCTTCTATTTTTCTTCTACTACAAACAAGGTGAGACTTATCTGTAATTGATACATTGTTTTGTTTTAACAGTTTTGTCAATCATTTCTACGTCATTTGAAATTAAAATTACGACTCAGATAACGAGATACATCCTCTGTATTGTCTTATCATAAATTTCATTTAAAGATTATTTCTCATAAAATTGAAGGTAGAAGAAAGCACTTATAAAAAACATTTCATTTAAAACTTTGATGCTTGACATTATTCTTTGAGCCTTAAAATCAATCTCAGGAACAACAGATGCAATGACACACACACATTACACATAGATTTTTACCCTATAAACCAAAACCGGGAAAACCAACTAGTGTCCAAAACTCCTTATAAAATGAGTACCCTGTAATATATATATATATATATATATATATATGCACACACACACACGCGCGCGCGCGCACACACACACACACACATGCATACAGATTCTTAATAAAAACAAAAAAGATACAATGACACACACACACACATTACACAAAGTTTTACCCTAGAAACCTAAACCGAGAAAACCTACAAGTGTCAAAAAATCCTTGTAAAATGAGTACCCTGAAATTATATATATATGTGTGTGTGTGTGTGTGTGTGTGTGTGTGTGTGTGTGTGTGTGTACACACACACACACATATATAATTTTAGGGTACTCATTCTACACACTAGCGTTGCTCTGGGCACAAGATCCATTGAGAAATCAATATCCCTCTTTGGAGGAAGTCCTACACTTCATTTGGAAATACACCACCGAAGTCTTGAAACACTAAAGATAATATTCAATCTTTAGACCTTTATCTTCTATTGATTCAAATGTGTGGGATGCATGCAATTGTTGTCCTTTTCTAAAACATTTTTTTACTTGCAAGGCTGAAATTTTCACAATAGAGATCGCCTTTAGAATGCCTCTTACTATCCTTGAGTTTCCATCTTCATAAATACAATCAAAAGTCTTGTTGTAGGAATAAAGTTTAACTTGATGTGCATCCAAGCAGTCCATACCAATGAGTGCATCATAAGAACCAAGTGATAAAATATTCAATTTTCTTCATATGAAGAGTCCATTCAACTCTAATAGACATCCCTCCACCATTTCATTGACCTTTCTCTTGATTCCAATAGCTATATGGGTTAGTTGTGGCTTACTACACTTGCACTTCTTAGGAGCACAACTATTAACAACTTTAAGGGTAACATAACTATGAGTAGATCTTGAATTAATCAAAATCGAAATGGATTGCTTAGCAATCTTACCTTAAACTTTAACCGCATCTATTTAGTTGGTTATTTTCTTGGCAATCTTCTAATACAACATAAATCCAATGAATAGCTTGCATTGTATCATTCGTAGTAGCGACCTCCTAGATGTTGTGAACATTCCTAGTCTTCTCTTTCCAGTGCGGCCAATTCATCAACATGTGGTCTTCTCCACATCCCCAACATTTAGTAGGTTGCCTTGGCCACTTTCCCAAAGACTCAACTAACTTGTTCCCACTTTGAGCTAATTGATTTTGTTGGAAGGACTTTAGCTATTTTTTAAAGTGAGGAGGATTGAACCCTTTATTCCTTTCATCAAACTTCCTTTTCTTCTCATCCTTCCATGTATTTTGGAAATTTTGATTGCTTTTGTTATGTTCATAGCACTACTTGGCCTTTATCGTTGTCTCTTCAAGTGTCTAAGGCTCATCAAATTCAATTCTATCCACGCAGGATTGAGGTAGTCAACTTAAGAAACATTGATTTTTTACCTTCTCATCTAAAATATATTTGGCATACCTTAGTAACTCCGAGAATTTATTTACATATTCACCCATGGTCATTTACCTCAATTTCAACTCATGAAATTCTCTCACTTTACCTTCATAGTAACAATCATATATGTATTTATGTTGAAAGTGTTTCTTGAACTATTTCCATACAATATTCATCTCATTGATCTTCTTGACTTTTCAGAGGTGATCCCACCAAATGAAGTTGATCCATTTAAATTCAATATGGCAACTCTATGATTCATATTTCTAGAGTACTCGTGCACTTGGAAATATTATATAAGTTATCTATATGAGGCCTCTTTCTCCCATGTTTCCTTGGAGAGGATGCTAGCTTGCCTAATGAACCCTCATATGGACATGACTCATTAACATGAGATTTTGATAGATATGGATTGTATGTCATATCCTCGAATGTTCTTCTTATACTATGGGACCTTTTGTGAAAATGACTTCTCGAGTTATTCGTGCTTCTACTAGCATTGTGTGAATTATGTCCATGATTCATTTGCCTCTATATATTTGTTAGACTTGAAGCATCGTAACATTAGTTGGTTTTGCTATTATTGAGCTTTGATTAACCTTTCATTATCTTCTTTGTAGCTTTGAAGATCTACTCGGAAGCTCCTCGTAGTTTATGAAATATCTAGAGGAATCTCTTGATTTATATGTCCATTAGACATTTTCTTTGCATTTCCAACCTGTAGATTTTAACCCATGGCATCGGCTTCAAAATCATAAGGGTCATCTGCATCCTCCATGATGATATTTTATAAGCCAAACCAAGACTAATCCTCCATCCTTTTAATTATCTTGTTAAATTAGAATTTTTTTTAGAAGAATTGAGTACTTAGTTATCTTCTCCTCTCGAAGACCTTTCCAATGACTATAAATTTGCTCAATTTTGACATTGACGCTAGAATTTATAGGCCTCTAAAGATCATTGCCTATTATGTCTTCTACACTTTTGTTATAGTTGTTAACACCCAAATTGAATTGTAAGACTTGTGCACAACAACGATTCTATTAGCTAAAAACAACAATAATAAAATCATCATAGTAGTAAGTTTACTATGTCTTTCTGGCCCTACCTATGATAATCAAATGCAATACAATATAATTGCCTTCCTCATTTTTCCATTATTAAATGAAGGAATTTTTTTGTAAGGGTTTTCAAAATATTAAGGGACATTGTTGGGGTCAAGGGGATTGTAGCTCCCTCACGACTTCTTGTGCCTTCACGTGGCATATTTTCCTAGGTTGATGGGATAGCAAGTCCCTCCTTTCTACTACCCTTAGCAGTAATATTTTACACTGTAGGGGAGATCCTTGCTAATGGGATGTGGGTCATCAATCCAAATCTGTGGGTGAGATCCTAGCCATTCAAGGCAAGGTTGGTTCTCTCGCCCACCAAGACTCTTTATTGTGGGAGAGTGATTCTCAGTTGTTGATCAAGATCCATGGGTGTGATCTCAACCATTCGGGACAAGGTGATTTGTAAATTGTCGGGTATACTCCACTGGTACAATTCGTCGCAATAGATCTGATAAATGAAACTGAAATCTACACTATGAAGGTTAAATTCCTTTAGATTCCAAAATCTTTAGTTACTGATTTTTTGCTTATGCATGAAATAGATAAAATACGAAAAATAGAGAACAATAAAATACAATCACACACCATCCACAAAATAACACAAGGATTTTCTTTGAGAAACCCTTATGGGAGAAAACCCAGCTAGAAGGTGAGGTTGCTCTGCTCTCTTTTCTATGGTATGGAAATAATGTAAGTACGAAGGAGAAGGCACTCTCTATGGAGTTACCTGAGACATGTGGCCTGTTAGGCTGCTACAAAACATTAACCCCCCTCTGTTATGGTCTCTAATTTCCCACTCCTGATTGTTATGCTTTGATATGGAACAAAATACAATAACATAGATTGGAACCCCTTCTCCTCCTAATGGACCATTATTTAAAATAGCCCGATAGTCATCTAGGGTTAGGGTTTTGACTTCCTCAACCCTCAATTAGTGATCAAGTTCAGACCTTCTAGAATGTTCTATAAAATCCAGTATGTGGCTATCCCTGTACATTTAAGTAATGGGGGTTGACATGGCATCAACTGGCACCGTGGTGATCAATGCAATAGGTCAACTTACACGAGGAATAACTTTCACATACAAACTCCAGTTGAGGTGATTCTTGCATTGTTGGAAAGGTCTCGGTGTGTAGAATACGGATGGTGTCTCCATAGTAAGGTTTGGACCATAAAAAGTGTTGTTGGATGCCTCAAAATGGCTTTGAAAGATTTCAAATGGTTTTTTGGACCCAAATTTCCAAATTTGGACCAACTGCTAAAATGGCTCTGCAAGTTGATTCCTACATTTTTTTCACCCATAAAGCATCAAGATATATGACAAATGATATAATGATCCATTCTGGATCACATAGAGAATGTATGGTGGGATGCTATGGAGACAAGTTCAAAACCTATTGTAGAATCAATAATTGATTCCAAATGTGCAGTTGATAGGATCAATAAAGAGTACTAGGATAGGGTTATTGTATTTTCTCGAAAAGAGGGAGTTGACCTTGGTGAGATTGTTGCTCTAGTTACCAAAGGATTCTCTCATAAAGTGGGAGATGACCTTGTTGAGGGTTTTTCTTCGGTTGCTGGAGGTTTTGAGGTGCATGAGTGAGATGCCCATGCTTATAGTTTGTTGAAGGCCCGATGCGGGTTGTTGCTTGCACTACAAGCTTAGTAATTGAGGATGGATTAGATTTTGTAGATTTTTATCTTTGTGACTTTGATATATTTGATCAACTTATCTTGGTCCTGTATGAAGATGTGATCATCTTTGTAGGATGTCCTGAATAGCTCATCATGCCATGTATAAATATTTTGGCTCGTGAAGTCGATATAAAGGATGTTGGAGTTTGGCAAGTTGTTCATTCATAGGTTGCCACATCCCTAGCAGAGGGGAGGATCACAACATCTTATTTTGTTGGATACAATGAGACTTATAAAGCTTACAAGGTCTACATTCCAACACACTAGAAGACTGTGGTGAGTTAAGATGTGAAGTTTGATGAGGATGTGTGTTCCTTTAGATCACAGGTACCTCCTTCGATGACCGAAGGAAGCGAGGAGGTTGTTGTTCCATAAGATAATTCAAAGGATAAGGTATAATCATATCTAAGTCTAGATGAGGAGAGCATGAGAGTGGAAATGACCTCACCTTCTATTACAACATGCAGTAAGTTGGCATGGCCTACTCAAACATTGCAGGATTCCCGTGAGCATGTAGGAGCACTTAGATCTTTAGTGAGAGTGAGTATAACTCCTAGGAGATATGCTAACCATGTTGCATTGGCTTCTTCCATTTGTGAGCCTTCCAATTGTGTTGAGTAGGTGAAGTGTGATGCCTTGATGGAGGAGTGTGATGTTTGGGGAATAACTCTTTCATATGAGCCAATAGTTAATTAAGAAACTACAACAAGTTCAGATTTGTTGATAGTAGGTTTGGTTGAATTGTAGAAAGAGTGTATTGGTGTTTTTTGTGAAAACACTTTCCTCATAAAAGAGGGTGTGAGCTTTTGGGGTTACTTTGAAAGTGTTTACACCATGTTTGGGGGTGATTCATGTGATGTGGGGTGCATGGTGTGTTGATTACCCTTGGTTGTACCATGATGGACGTTCACATTAGAGATAATTTACTCATAGATTGCCATGCCTTGATGCTTGTGTGGCACACTTCCTTAGGATGTTGGAGGCCTATGTACATTGGTGAATTTTTCATGAGGTGTGCACATGAAGGTTTGTTGGTTGATTAGGAGGATGAATCACCTCAGAGGAGGAGTGTTGGCATATTGGTGGAGGGTTTTGATCCCTAAATGGCATAGGGACACTTGGTTGATTGCATGGAGGCTTGTACTTGGCTTGAGCATGATTGGGTTGAGGAGTGATCATGTAAGTGTAGTGGATACAAAGGTACACATGGCCTAGGATGGAGCGTTGGAGCATTGGACACATATTGTCGATCATTCTACCTTGGACCCTTGCTTGTAAATGTACTTGTGTTGGAGCTTGACATGTGTCACTTAGAGTTGGAATGCTTCACATGTGGGGCTATTTATTGTTCCATCGGGTTACTTGTTGTGGAATAGGTCCACTTGTTATTGTTGGCCTCCAACACCTTCATACAAATAAAGGGATGAGAGAGTCTTTCCTTCACATTTATTATAGTTCACTCATGTAATCACATACTTGTGTTAGAGATGTGAAAGTTAGAGTGAACTAGTCTCTTTGTATTCTTCTTCATTTGTATTTGCTTTCATTATCTTAAGCGTTAGGGTTCTTGAGGGAATTCAAGGGAAAGCTAGGGTTATGGTTTTTCCCTAAGGAGAGAAATAAGACTAAAGATTGGGACAAACCATAAAGGAGTAAAGGGATAGTTTGTTCTTGTGAGAGAAGAAGACTAGGGTTTTACGACATCTGGAAACCCTATTATTACTTGGAGTACTTGATGTGGGGAAGATAGAGACTATCTTGCACACTTGTGTGATTCAAGTGAAGGTGCCCAAGAGGACCTTGCCAATGTGTATGCTAGCATGTTGAGGATATTTGGTGGCACAACCAACTTTGGTTAGGAGCGATTCCTAGCTAGGAGGAGTTGGTGGCTAGGGTTTTCTTATTGTTTCCCTAGCCAGGCTTTGGAGAGCTTGACTTGTACTAACTTATATTGAGTTGTGATATGTACTTGTACTTCATCTTCTCTACATACATGAAGTGTTCCAACTGTCCAATCTTTTTGTACTTGCATATTTTAATTTTAGCTTATGTTATCATCACGATTGAGTAGATTTTAGCACTAGTTATGCATGTTGATTTGACATAACATTAAGAAGAATTTGTTAAGTGATTCAACATACATTTAAAAGCTATAGGGTATGTTTACTACTATAATAGTACTAATACTAATAATATCTTGTAACAAGTCATATTTATATCCACAATTTGTTTAGTAAATGTGCCTTAAGGGATGCCACTTTTTGGCATTGAAGTACACTTGATTGGTATTTCTTTCCTTGGGCTCGTTGTGAATTAGGTTGAAGGAAGTGAGTTATTTATTACTACAATTTAATGTTTTGGATTAGCCCTAAGGCTGGAAGTTCATAGTAAATAGATGTGGGAAGCCTCAAGATTGAGATGAAATCTTTGAACTTGCATTAAAAGACATTTTCTTGAAATTTCTACACAATTTTAGAGCATTTAAGTGATTTCTACATTTTGATTACATGAGTGATCTTGGACCATCGATTTAGATGGGTGGATGTAATTGATAGAACATGTACCTCTCTGCCGAAGGCACTTATGGTTGCATGATCAAATGTGGTCTATTGATCTAAACTACTAGGTGTAATCCTTGTCATTCATCAAAGGCACCTCTTAATAAGGTACATGCATGTGAAAATACTATGGATCTTATCCACCATTGATCTCCTTCTATTCACATCCATTGATTTCTCTTTAATCTAAACAAGTGCCCATCATTTACCATTATCTTGCACTACAACATTTTAGAAATTAAGGAATATTGGGTAGATTTATTCAAATAGGGATGAAACTGAACATGTGTAGTTCGCCCATATCTATTTTGTGACCTTCCAAATGCCCAAATTTTCTTAATCAAACAACACATGGTCATGAAGAATGTCACGATTTCTCAAGAACTGCCTAGATTTGGCCCAACATTAAAGCCAAGCTCTAATACCACACTACAGTGTCCCCACATAACAAGTTCAGTGATATGATCACAGAAAATGATAAGGCTTGTATTCTTGAAATATTTGCAAATTTTAATTCAAGTGTTCTTATCCAAATGGATCAATTTGCAAACACAAATTTATAGAAATTACATTCAAGATGCAATAATAACCAACAAAATAACAGTGAACAGTAAAACACATAACACAATAAGTGATAAAGGAGTTCACCCCTCTCTTGGAGGCTACATCATGGAGTCAGAGCTTCAATGGATCTTTTATATTATTTTCTCAAAGTGATAAAATATGCTCTTTTCTGTCCTCAAATGCCAAAATAGATGAAACCAATTGCTAGAACGTCCAAAAAATCCTAGCTGGGTTTTTTTGGCACTTGATTTGGCCAAAATTGAAGAAAGGAGATAAGCTTCCTGGAAGTTCCGCTTCAAACTTACTGTCTCTGGATCACCAAAATACACCCTTGTTGCCTCAACCTAACCCCCACACGCATATATGTGTAAAAAACCCAACACCGAGCGCAACCACATAACTGTGCAAATTGTAGGATGGTTAAGGAACCTAGCCCCCTAACCGCAAGTCATTGGACGCTTGGGTCATGTGACCGCACCTCCGTACATAAAAGGGTTGAATTTTAAAACCATTTTTTAAGCGCCAAGTGTCCAGGCGCATGAGCTCTGAATTCATTTGAAAATCTTGGAGTAAGGTCATATAGGTAAACCACATGTGAATGAGGTTGGGGACTTAGCCCGTCTGATACATCCTAACCAAGTATATAATTCAGTAAATATTTTTTTAAAACCGTTTTATCTAGACCAAGCGGTGAGCCAGTTGGGTGACAACTCCCAAAGCTCTTCCCTTGAGGAGAATTGTTGGGGAGTCGAGTTTCTTGACTACATGTGTTTAACCCTTGCCCGGAGTAACGGTAGCAGCCCTTGCTTGGGCCCGCGTGTCACCAATCATTCGCCCTGGATGCCCGTGTCAAGAGATGATTTGATTGTCCCAGCTTCAATTTAATACGCCCAGCTCAGCCACCTTACATCGTGTCGGCCCTTCCCGCGTCGTTATCCGATAAATCAACATCGTCTGAAACATCACAGTTAGCGAATTTTTTACTGTTTGTGATTTGGAAAGCAGCGATATCCTCATCCGGCGTCAGATTTGAACCTTGCGACGAGGTTCGTTTGGTTAAATGAACTGCGCTTCCACGTTTTGATTTGATGATTCCAGGGCACTTTGAATTTTTAAGCCAAATTTGATCCCCTGATCCACGCATCTTTACATTGGAAAGCTTTTTGGGCCTCCAAAGGGGCTGTTTCAATCCTGTCGAGATGAGGTAAAGTTCCCTCACCCTTATAAGCTCAATCCACTTGGCTTTGGTTGGATTTTTTTCCTTTAAGACCAATTCGAAGATGTTCCACATTTCCTCGTTTTGAAGTTCTCGACATTTCTCTACGTGAGGATTGTGTCTTTGGCATCATCGATTAAACCAAGATAATGCGGGAGAAGGTATCTATAGAAGGATTTTGAACATGTTCTCCTTGATCATCGATCAAGGCTCATACAATTTCAAATTCTCAAGCATTAACAAGCTGCGCCATTTGCAATAAAGAGACAAGTCAAATGGAAGGCATTGTTACCAATCTTGTCAAGAGTCTTGAAGGACCATATCTAATTGGTTTCGATTTTACCTTCTCCTTTAAGCCTCTCTAATGCTAAAATGAAGCTTCATCTCAACTGACTGTGATCAACGCGATGCTTGTCATGTCTTGTCTTATACTTGACTTGACTCTTTTCAATTGCTCTTGTACCATTTGATCTATCGACTGAATTTTTTCAATGAAATTTTATGCCCTATCAATATAGTAGCCATCAATGTAATATCTTTCCCAAGATAAAATCTAAAGGAGATTTGGGCAAATCAAAACATGCTTCAAATGGCGATGTTTGGTTGAAGAGTGCTTAGCTTAGTTGTAAGCATGCTGAATGTTGTGTAAATTCTCATCCCAAAGTTTAGGATGCGCCTAACATAACAAAGAAGATGCACCCACTTCATTCTATTGACCGCCAATCCCCAACCATCGGTTCTGCGAGGATGAAAATTTATTATCTTTGGATTTAGTCCACTTGAGTGCCCATAAAATTTCGACCAAAAGTTCCCAATAAATCGAGAATCTTCATCAGAAATAGTTGACAGTCAAAGATAAGCCTTCAAACATGTTGAAAGAACATTTTGGGTTTGCTTTCAGTAACACCTTCTTACAAGGGCATCAAGAGAAATACACATTTTGCTCGTCGATCCAACCACAACATAAGATAATCATAGTTTCTTTAGACATACATTAGAGCTCCTACAAGTCCATAGAAATACTTTTCCCAAGGACGAGAGCCGGAAGTGGTGTATATAATGCCAACTTTATGTTGCTAGGTTTGCTTGTGCTTCTCTTAACGAACATCTCGAACATCTTGAAACACTTTCATTCATTTTGGGACAATAGCAATACCTTTGCAAATAAGCCACTGTCTTTCCTACACCAAAATGACGAGAAATAAGAGAAGAAACTACTCTTATTGTAATCTGATTCTTTCGTAAGATACATAGCTTTCCAAGATGATGCAAAATATGCACATGGAAATCAATTCCTCAACATGGTTGATTTAGAATGACACAAAAGTTGCATATACTTCTTCAAAATCAACATCTAAAGCACATCTTTGCTCAACATAGCTCGATGCATGATAGGACTATGCTTAAGAGCCGTGAAGCATTAATAATAGGCCTTGAAAAGCATATCAGCAACTGTCGATGCCCTTCTTATACCTTGACCGATAGATTGTTGTAGAAAACCCATCCGTATGAAGTGCCTAGCTTGCTGTGGCTTTGTTTGTGATTGTAAGTATTGCGAAGGTTGATGATCTGTGTGAGTTATGGTTTCTTTTCCCAACAATAATGTTTCCATTTTTTCACTTTGCACCAATGCATACAAAACCTTATCATAAGTAGGATAATAAATCACAACACCATTAAAATTTTCGGAATGAAAACAAATGGGCCCTGCATGTTGTAACAGGTAACTCCCACATTGCGCCAATTGCTTGCATCAGTTTGGATTTCAAAGGTTGCCTCAAATTGGAGGTGCAAGGTGGAAGCTGATTCTCTCCTTCAAAGTATCAAAGCCTTTTGTTGCCTCCCCCATTGAAACTTGCTTGACACTTGTCACAACATATAATGGAGAACAATTGAAGAAAGGTTAGTAATAAACTTTCTCCAATATTGTTGGAGGAGGAGAAATGAAAATTGATCGTTCCAAGGTCAAAGTCATTGTTGGGCTTGGGCCACTCTGATATGACTTTGACCTTGGAGGATCAATTTTCAATTAAACCTCCACCAACAACCGCCCCAAAATTAGATCGTGAAGTTTTTAGAGCTCATTTGGACATCTTCAAAACAACTTTTCTTTTCTCAGAACATCCAAAACTTGCTTCACAAGCTTAACATGCTCTTCACGAGAATTTCTAAAGATCAAAATGTCATTCAAGTAGAAAATAACACAATCAAAGGCCTTAAGACATCATTCATAATTCTCATAAAAGTAGCAGGGGCATTGCAAAGTCCAAAAGCCATTGCCATCCACTCAAACAAACCTTGTTTTGTTTTAAAAGCAGTTTTCAAAAATTATCTTCAAAAATCTTTATTTGATGATAACCACTCTTTAAATATAACTTAGTGAAATACTTGGCATCTTTCAATTGATCGAGAAATATCATCATGAATTCTAGGAAGAGGATAGCGATTCTTTCACCAAGTAATCTTATTTCAAGTCCACTTTTTGAAATCAACACATACACCATGTGCCATCTTTTTTTGCTTAACACAATTGGAGATCCGCTGAAATTAGCTAGCGGCGCGATAATTGCCTTGTCAGCTTCAACTCTTGGTTGTTTTTGATTCAGCATTCTCTTGGTGACATCTGCAGCTTTTATGCCAATGTTTGGAAGAGTACAATCTTGCTGCAATTGTATTCATGTTGGATACCCCTTCTTAAAGGTAATCCCTTTGGTTCCTAAAACATATCGGATTTAACAACCCCTCATATAGATCAGATTTCAACTTGCATCACAACCTTGAAACTTTGTTTTCAATATCATCTTTAAGGAGTTTCCCAATCAGAACAAGGAAATTCTTACTAGCATTATTAATCTCTTCCCATTTGTCCTTTACAGGTAACCAAATTCGTCTTCTTTGAATGTGCTCACAACAATTACTCAACTCCATTTTTAAACAGAAGATACATTTTCTCATGTACGATGAAAGATGGATCTCTTATCATATAAGTATGGGCTTTCCCAACATAATACCACAGATATTCAAAGGAATAACATCAAGCTCTACCTCATCTATAAGATTTGCACTGATAGCAAACCTAAGTCTACCTTCTTGTCACCCTTCGAATTTTAGCATTATCCATATCCAGCCAAAGAGGAGTATAGTTTAGGATGTGGAGATTGTTTTTCAATTTTTAATTTCATAAGCGGTGTCCTCTATTGAGGATATAAGGAGTTGGCTTGAGGATCGGTGGCATCAAAAGAGTATCTTGGTATGCTTTGGAAACAAGCCTAGTAACAGAAAAGTTATATTCTTTTCTTTCTTCGAGTTTCATTGAGATTACTATAACTTGAACAACTAGTACTTGCAAAAGAACCCGCCACATATTAACCCATGGTTGTAATCCTCTGTTTCATCACGAATGTACAAATCATGTTGTATAGTTCGTGATCTCTGACTTCCCTTTGTTGTAAACTTTTTGGAGTCTTCTTCGGGATGAAGTTTCAACAATGAGGAAAATTCTTCATCACATCAATATCTTTTGAACAATGTTTGGATGTAAAATTTTCTCCCTCTTTATTAACAACAACATTCTTTCCATTGCCCTTGAACTTCCTCTTTCCTTTGTCTCCATATTTGAAGGAAGCTTCTTATTGCACCCTCAGCAGGAGTTTCATTCCTTCCCTCACGAGATAGGTTGTCGAACACAAACTTCATCTAGATTTGAAGGGTTAAACATGGTATTGTATGTCTCAAGTAACCCATGTACATCTCAATGTATTTGAGTAAAGTTTCTTGAGAGAGACAAATCCTCTATATCCCAAAGCAAATCTTATAATTCATAGATAAAAGCTTTTGCACATTTTCCCTTTAAGCATCTAAAATTTTGCAATCCATAGTAGCTTTTGCATATATGCCAATGGGTAAAATTGTTTTTTAATTACAACAATAAAATCATTCAAAAGTTAAAATTTTACCATATTTCAGCCTTCCTTGTCCTCGAGGGTGGCTTCCCCAAAATGAATTATTTGCATTATCCAATCTTAGAAGCAAAATTTGAATCTTAGTTTCATCATCTTGATTTTTTGTATCCTCTGATACCTCGATCGGCCGGAATCCAGTTATCCAATTTCGGCATTTACCTCTCCATTGTACAGTGGCAGTTCAAATTTAATATCAAAGCTTTAACAAAGGAATTTGTGGAGGGTTTTACCATGTCCCTTTGGAGATTTGGAAGAGGTCTTGAACTAGGAGAATAAGAAGAAGAAGATGGAGTGAGGGAGGTGGAGCACCATTCCCTCCATTTCATTTGGAGTTTTATCACCATTGTCTCCCTTGTGTTTTGAAGTGTTGGAGCCTTCACATTGCAACATTTTATTCCTTTCTTCCATCAAGAGACTTTTCATCATTTCCTCTCATTTCCATAGAAAGCCTTTCTGAGATCTTCATCTTAAATAAAGGAATATTTTCATGACTCTCTTCATGAGCCCCATGCTTGGTGAATGCCTCATGCAACTTGAAGTTGATGACCTAATCTTCTTGAAGGATGAGGCTGGCTCTCCTGAGTTGACCTTCTCCTCTTGTGAGTTTCAACCTTGTGAGCATGAGAAAACACTTGCAAATAATCAGAAGCCTTCAAAAACCTAAGCTCAGATACCAACTTGATCTGATGATAAGGAAACTGTATTCTTGAAAATATTTGCAGTTTAATTCAAGCGGTATTATACGATGGATCAATTTTGCAAACCATGGATTTATAGAAATTGCACATTCCAAGTCTGTAATAACCAGCAAAATCACGATGAACAATAAACGCCTTTAACCGATGATAAAGGAGTTCACCCTCTCTTGGTCTACATCTCCCGGTCCAACTCCAGCGGATCTTTTTGTATTTTTTTCTCAAAGTGCTAAAATATATGTTTTACAATGCTCAAAATCCAAATATAGATGGCTCCAATGGCTTGAGCGATCCAAAACCCTAAAACAGGCTTTTTATTTTGATTTGGCCAAAATTGAAGAAGATAGGCTTCTGGGAAGTTCCCCTTCAAACTTTTGTTGTCTCTTGGATGCATGAAATTGCACCTTTGTGTGTCCAACCTAGGTCACGCGCTCATTTTCGTTATTTGCTAAAACCTAGCATCGGGTGCATAATCGAAAGCAGAGTGCCAATTTGTAGGGTGAGTTAGAGACCTAGCCCTGTGTGTCCAACCTAGGTCACGCGCTCATTTTCGTGCTAAAACCTAGCATCGGGTGCATAATCGAAAACCGTGCAAACTGTAGGACAGTTAGGGAACCTAGCCCCCTAACCGCCAATCCGTTGGGCATATGGCCATATGACCTCACGCACACACAAAAGGGGCCAAGGTTTAAAACTTATGGTAACGTGCCAAGTGTCTAGGCGCGCGGGCTCCGAATTCATTTGAAAAACGCGCGCGGGTAGGTCATATGGTAAGCCACATGTGAATGGGGGTCGGGGCTAAGCCCCGACCCGGACCGCGCCCAACCAATATATAATTCAAACTTAAATATTTTTAAAACCGTTTATATAATAAGGTACATGCATGTGAAAATACCATGGATCTTATCCACCATTGATCTCCTTCTATTCACATCCATTGATTTCTCTTTAATCTAAACAAGTGCCCATCATTTACCATTATCTTGCACTACAACATTTTAGAAATTAAGGAATATTGGGTAGATTTATTCAAATAGGGATGAAATTGAACATGCGTAGTTCGCCCATATCTATTTTGTGACCTTCCAAATGCCCAAATTTTCTTAATCAAACAACACATGGTCATGAAGAATGTCACGATTTCTCAAGAACTACCTAGATTTGGCCCAACATTAAAGCCAAGCTCTAATACCACACTACAATGTCCCCACATAACACTTCGAGTGATAAGATGCCTAGACATGAAATAGGGCTTTCAATTTTCAGTCCTTAGAGGTCATATCTCCACAAAACCAGCAGTCTCACAGGGATGACCAAAATTTAATAAATGGATGCACATATGCGATAATTAAAATGCATTGGACTAATAAAAATCCATGGCAACCAAATGCCCATGACCAGATTTAAGCATAATCACGCACGTCATGCAAACTACATATATTTCTATAACATAAAATAACAATAATTTTGCATATTCACAAACAATGACAGAACACTTGTCTTTAACAAAAACTGGTCTAGGGAACTAGCCACGTACAAGTAATTTTTCGCCCAACTATGTGTATCCAATGCATACACCACCCCCAAGTTGGGCTATGTGACAACCTCGACGAAGGAACCAAACAACAAGCTTCTATCTCTCTCAACGCAACACCGTTTTTCTCATTCTTAGCCAATCTACTCATTATAAAGCACTCCATGCATCTCACCTAGACATCAACGCATGACACTCTCCTCTATTTCCCCACATAACACAAGGAAGATCTTCCCTTTCTCTACTCAATAGTCCCTCATAGATGTTCTTCCCTCCAACTCCCGTCAAAGAGACCAATTTGTTGTATGCTTTCTAGGAATTTCTTGTAAGAATAATACTTGTCCTTCAAGCATCCAAAGAGAATCAAATACATAGTGGGTGATGGATTCCTAACTTGCCCAACCTCTATGCTCTCCTACAACCATCTGTTTCTCACCTAAGGTCTGCAATTTCCTCTTTACTATGCTAATTTTGGTCAATTCCCAATGGGGTTGTTGGTTAGCAATGGAGAACACAACATGAGGAGTGTAGAGCATGAATGCAAGAATGGTGTAATGAATACTAAAGTGAACGAGAATGAGAGAATCAATGGAAATGGTGACTAACCTTACTTCTAATAGGAGGAATGTATGACTCTTACACTTTCCCACAATGATTGTACATAACTATGCGATAAGACTTTCCGATCAACCATTCAATGATTGGTTTTATAAGTCAAAGGAGGTGGATGGCTCCATTTAAGGCACATGGTGGAAAAGCGATGAGATATAAGGATTAGACTTGGCAATAAAGGATTTACTTTCCCATAGGCCCCCTTTCTTCTCCCCTTTTGGTGGCATCATAGCCCCTCTCGTGCTCTCCATAGCCATATTTGACCATTGTATATTATATTCTAGCATTAATATTTACATAGTTTGAGTTCACCATGGCAAACCCACCACACAGTCCATATAATAATATTTACATCGTCTACTTCCCTATCCATTCATTGGTTGGGCTTTGGCCTTGAGTTTCGCACTAGGAATCCATACTAGCAAAAGTCATTTACACACAGGGTTATTTATTTAAGTTCACATGGCTTAAATACCATCATAATAACTACACATTTACAATTTATACATAACATGATTGAATACATTACAAAGTCAAAATCGAGGTATAATAAGTATGATTCTCTCTTATATTATAGAAGGTCTCAAGTTTGATTCTCGAAATGCCCTCAAATGTTGTATGCTCTTAAGTATAAATGGGAACTATAATCAAGAGACCATCACCAACCATCACACAAGACACACACATCACTAAGTTCGATCTCTACACATTTCATTAATATGAATAACAATACATTACATAACCAATTACCTCATATGCCATTGTGCCACATGGATGCTTCTCAATGCATCACATAAGCAACTATCTCCACATGTCAATGTTCCATGAGAGAGGCCACGCCTTTCTCCATCCTACTTTATGGAGCTGCTAATCTTGTAGCAAGCTTCCCTTTGGTTGTTGAACTCTGATGATAAAGGACATTTGAGTTCCCATTGATCCAAAACTCAGATCAATTTTTTAACAATTTAGGATTCTAAATTGGGCAAAACCCCTCGGGGCATGGTTCCATTGTGTACGAAACTTGGATCATGGTAGAACTTTCATCATCGCTAAAATTTCTACTAGATTCTTATCATATTTATAATTGGAAAAAAATCCATTTACTACAAGATGAACTTACACCTCTACTTTATCAATCTCACAAGTACTTGCTTGAAGCAAGTTGTTAGGGTCCTAACCCGCACATAGGTAGAACAATATATTTGGATGTAATAAAGATCAATATTAATAAGGCCTTGCAATAAAATAGAATAAGTCGAATGTAAGAAGACCCAATAGAAGCTTCCGCTTCTAGAAGGATCTTCCTCTAGATGCTTCTTTTGATAGACATATTTAGTATAAATAGGAGTCGAGGGTATGAGAACCCTAGCTTGGATATTATTGTAATAGAGCTCTGCTCAACTGGAGGTTGCCCCCTTGAAGGGGCCCGTGAACATTGCTTTCAGAATCAAAGTGTTATTTCTGTTGTTATTCTTATATCATTTCAGTGCTATTGTGGTGATTGTTCTGGTTATATTGTTGTTATTTTTCCATTTCTAGCATTTTATTTCTGTTCTGCATACTTTTTATATCTGGTATATTACAAGTGGTATCAGAGCACTTTCCTTGGCAGAAATTGTGGGTAATTTTATTTTTTTCAGGGTAGAGACGTATTTCGACGTCTTTAAGCCACAAAGATCT
>SNQJ01S0025636.1:74337-86920 GCA_010110895.2 Picea sitchensis
AAAAATATGAAGACGAAGGATCCCTTTTTTCTCTTTCCTTCATTGTACTAGATTGGCTCTAAGCCGTTCGCCGGGAATGGCTACAAGATCCCAAAAGTTCGCATCTGATTCAACAATTGCAATCCAATGCTCCAATTTCCCCAGGGTTCTCTTGGCTCCATGATGAGCTTCGATATAAAGGCCATTTGTATTTAAGTAAACAATCAAAGCTTAAATCCATGGTACTTTCTAAGCTTCATGCTACACCCATAGCGGGGCACTCAGGGTTCACCAAAACCTATGACAGGGTCAAACGTTCTTTTTCCTGGGATGGTATGAAACATGACATTTGTAATTTTGTCACTGAATGTGATGTGTGTCAACGCAACAAGGGAGAAACAATCAAATCTCCAGGCACACTACAACCGCTTCCGATTCCACCTGCTATTTGGATGGATATCTCTATGGATTTTATTATAGGCTTACCCAAATCAAGAAATAAATCAGTCATCATAGTGGTTGTTTATCGCCTTTCCAAGTATGCTCATTTATGCGCTCTTCAACACCCATTTACAACATCCACGGTGGCTCAAATTTTCATGGATCAGGTCTTCAAGCTTCATGGCATGCTGCACTCTATTGTTTTTGATCGCGACCCAACTTTCACAAGCAATTTTTGGCAAGAACTGTTCAAGCTACAAGGCACCCAATTACATCTCAGCACAACTTATCATCCCCAGACTGATGGTCAAACGGAAGTTGTCAACAAGTGTTTGGAAACATATTTGAGGTGTTTTGCCTCAGAAAAGCAAAATCAGTGGGCTCAATGGTTACCCCTAGATGAATGGTGATACAACACTTCATACCATACAGCTACATGCATGACTTTTTTGAAGCGATATATGGACATAAGACACCTTCAGTTCTCTCATACCTACCGGGTGTCTCAAAGGTCCAGGCGGTTGACCAAACACTTACAGTTTGAGAGGCTATTCTCTGTACCCTCAAAGAGAATTTGGTCATGGCACAGAATCACATGAAGCAACAAGCAGATCAAAGTCGCTCTGAACGTCAATTTGTAGAAGGGGATCAAGTGTTTCTTCGACTGCAACCTTACAAGCAAAATTCCCTCAAGGCTGAGCATTGTCATAAGCTAGCACCCAATTTTTATGGTCCTTATACCATTCTCAAGCGTGTGGGATAGGTGGCCTATTAGTTAGCTTTGCCCAGTCATTCAAAGCTACATCCTGTTTTTCATGTTTCATGCTTAAAGAAGGTGATTGGAACTAAGTGCCAAATTCAAACCAACCTTCCCAAGTTAGCCGAAGAAGGATCCATTTGGCTACAACCACAAGCAGTTTTGGACCAGCGTGAGTGTCGCCTACGTCAGAGAACCATCAATGAAGTGTTAGTCTAGTGGAAAGATACAACTCCAGTAGATGCCACTTGGGAACCATCTACCATTCTGCAACAATTTCTGCATCTCAAGCCTTGAGGACAAGGCTGTTTTTAAGGGAGAGGACATGTTAGGGTCCTAACCCGCACATAGGTAGAACAATATATTCGGATGTAATAAAGGTCAATATTAATAAGGCCTCGCAATAAAATAGAATAAGTCGAATATAAGAAGACCTAATAGAAGCTTCCGCTTCTAGAAGGATCTTCCTCTAGATGCTTCTTTTGATAGACATATTTAGTATAAACATGAGTCGAGGGTATGAGAACCCTAACTTAGATATTTTTGTAATAGAGCTCTGCTCAATTGGAGGTTGCCCCCTCGAAGAGGCCTGTGAACATCGCTCTCAGAATCAAAGTGCTATTTCTGTTGTTATTCTTATATCATTTCAGTGCTATTGTGGTGATTATTCTGGTTATATTGCTGTTATTCTGCCATTTCTAGCATTTTATCTCTGTTCTGCATACTTTTTATATTTGGTATATTACACAAGTCGTATTTCAAATGTGTCAAAGGGCATTATATAACTTGGACTCCCCTCCTCTTTGCAATGATTACATAATAAATGTTTATTTAACTACATTCTTTGATCCATTCAAACTTAAATCACACACACACACACACACACATCTTGTATTGGTGGAATCGACAACTCGCAGTTCTCGTACTCGCGTGACACGGGGCTGATTCCTGTCTGCTACCTCTATAACCTCCAGGTGCGGCCACACAGCCCACAAGCAAGGGGCACGAGTAAATCAGGGTGATAATCGAACTTGAGACCTCCTTTTTACATATTTCCTTCCATTTACACAACACTTGCCAATGAATTTACACCCAACAACTTAAATCACTAATATTACACTTAACAACTATCTTAATTATATCTTTGATCCATTCATACTTAAATCACTAATATTACACTTAACAACTATTTTAATCCATTCAAACCTAAATCACTAATATTACACTTAACGACTATCTAATTATATCTTTTATCCATTCAAACTTAAATCACTAATATTACACTTAACAATTATCTAATTATATCCTCCATCATTGAACATTAATATTTTAGCCATTTAAAGCTACACACTATTTATTCAATGCTTTAATTCACATTTACACAAGAAAATATATCGTATTAGCATCATGACTTTAGCCCTCTAAATAAGAAAACGGAAACACAACCCTAACGTGGCTTCAGGTCGAGAGCGGGACTATATGCCGATAGAGAATCGTGGGATTGCCCCTTTCTCCACACGTTAGGGTTGAACATATGAACGAGGGGCTATATATATCCAGAGGAAGCCGTGAGTAGTAAAGGCATTGGCGAGCAACGGCCGGAATCATCCTTCAAGCTGGAAAAGGATTCGTAAGGGCTCTATACGAGTTAAGCAGTCGAGACGGAGAGCTAAAAACACATACAGAGGGATGGATCCCTTCTCTTCTCCATCACCGGCTTCGTCTTCAACACCTTCGAATGAGCAAATCATGGACCAATTGAAGAACCAGATTGCTCAGGCGTATGCCGAGGAATTTCTCGAGGTATTCCTTACAAATTTTAAGACCTCTGCAATGCTGTGTTTTTTCCTCCCATTTTAGCTTATGTATCCTACTTTTATTTTTAATGAGTGCCTTCTAGTACCTATGTTACGGGTTTGGTTTAACAACTCCATTGTATAATGCATATCAGCTGCTTTTAGTTAAATAAGTTTTAAGACGTTCTGTTAAGAAGCGGGTTAGGGTTTGGTCGCAAAAGCTTATATCAGCACAACTGGGAGTCCCGAGGGGTACAGGGTAGTCGTTTCTTTATATGCTTTTTGTTTTTTAAAGCATTAAAATTGGCACAAATGTGTGAGGCGCTCGAAGCGGTTCGTTTCACTGCCAACGCGGCCCTCGAAGGGAGAATCATTAATCACCGGCACTTTTGGGTAAACATTAATTACCACTGCCAGCCCTTTTGTTTGGCTGAGCTGCTGCGACAGAGGTTCCGTTCTATCAAAATCGCCCTGGACTAGCCCCTAGCAAGGCCTCATTGCGACAGAGGTGTCGTTCTATCAAAATCACCCTGGACTTTCACCTAGCAAGGGCCAATGAGAGGAACACATTATGACAAGTAGAACTTTTACTTTTGTACTATTACCTTTCTATTAATGAAAATTCCTTAGTTCTTCCGTTTTACAACCCCTTTTTTGGTGTTTGCTGTATTGCTCTTTTTAACTTCGCGCAGTTCTGATAAAACTCTAATTTCCGCAAAATTTCATACCGCTGATGAGCACTTTAGTTTTTGGCAACTCTTCTTTCTATGTTTATTTTTTCATGTATTGTTCTATTCCTCTTATTTACTTTGTATATCTCTACATAGAAACGTTAATTTTCACAAAAACCATGGCCCCATTAGCTTTATTTTTTGTAATGATGCGAACTTTGTGGTAGTCATTGACATGCCATTGATAACGGCTTCTCATTTATCAAACTTTAATTGAACTCCGAAATCTTACTTATTGGTATCCTTTGGTGAATACATCCCATCCATTTATTAGGTGGATAGTTCAAATTTATTCTGCTTACATTGCTGCTTGCCATCCTTCTGAAATATTCAGTTGTGCCTACATAGACCAGAAAACTAAATCATACTTGTCATATGGTACAGTAAAAAAATAAATGGTACAGGAGAAGGTCCCGTATTTTGTCACTTGGAATGTTAGTCGTGCTTTGTCCACTTTGCTATGACGAGTTCTGCAGGTGTATCTAGGGGGCTGGGAACACTATCAGTGGTGAAGGGGCCATCATTTATCTTTTGGTCCTTGCCAGCTCTGATTTCTCCCTTAGCATTACTTCCACCCCATCCCGTCATGGTAGCTCATTGAAAGATTGCAAGATCCGAATTTTCTAGTACTGACCTGCTGTCAGAGAGCTTGAATCATTGCTGGTTTTTTGAACTTTGTTTTGAAGGACATGAATCCGACTGATCTTTGAATCATATGCCAATTTATAGATGATGAAGGAGTGAGATTGTTTCTGAACCATCGTTTGCTCTTCCTCGTTGTCCCATCATGGTATCGAGCCCTTTGAAAGATTGCAAGATCTGAATTTCTATTATTGACCTGTTTTTGAAGAGCTTGAATCAATGCTTAATTTTTGAACTTTGTCTTCAAGGACATGATTTTGATTGGAATTCTTTGGATCTTTGAATTGTATGCCATTTTTACGAATAAGGGAGTGAGATGGTTTTTGAACCATCCTTTGCTTGTATTTTCAAAGTTTATTTTGGTAGGGTGATGGCTCGATTAGTCAAATTTGTTCAACATTGTGTTGTATGTTCTTAAAACATGTTTGCACCCATAGTTTCCAAAGTTTTCTAGTAATATCTTGCATCTTTGCGTGATTCTCTCGATCCTTACATTTTGAATCTCATTCCTTCCATTGAGAGTTGTAATCATGACATGAGAGTCTACATAAAGTGACCTTCCCCAGTGATGAATTTTAGAATTTTAAGTCCTTTGAAGGTTGCAAATATCTCAACTTGGTTATTCGGACTTATCTTGATATTCAATGTGAGCTTAGCATTCCATTCCCTCGAGGGTCAAAGATTACTCCACTTGAGCTTGAAGAGTTCAGGTTCATTTTTGAAGCTTTATCAAACATGAGGATGTTTCTTCTTTGGATTTGAATCCTCTTCTATATGTCACGATGCTCTAGTGCCAATGTTGTTCCTTGAGATGTTCCTCTCCCTTTCCTTTAGGGAGGAAAATAATACCAGAGCAACTTAGTCCTCTTTAGGTTGCAAGCTGGTGCTTAGACCAAGAGGGGCAACTCCTTAAATTCATCAGAGTTGGCCACCCATTTTTTTCCTTAGCAACAACTTTGTCATTAAAACCAAAACAACCATATTTTAGCGTTATTCCTTGAACATGTTATAATTGTTAACAAAATGAAAGGATGTTAACTTTAAAGAGATGAAGTGATTGATGTAGATTGAATTAGGGCAACTTCATTGAATCCATTAGACCACAGCCTTTCCCTTGGGCATCCCACATTGCAAAATGTAAAGCATAGTTTGTATGGAAGATGCAAAAGAAGTCAAAGAAGAACAAATACTTGAAGATTTACAACAATATCGTAAATACTAATAAGTGGTGGAAGTCTTTAGCATTCACTGATAAGATATGAAAAAGTGTTGGGCTTGTTTATTGAATCTAACAACTTGAATTCACTTATGAGACCACGAGCTAAACTTCAAATATATTCAGAATATGGCATAAATGTTCATCACATAGGTGCAGAGCGATAGTAAATATCACGAACTACACAGGTATGTTCATCACAAATGTAGAGTGATAGTAAATATCATAAACCACACATGCATGTTTCAAAACTTCATATACATTCAGAATATTGTAGAACCATTCATTACACAAATATAGAGCGACAGTAAATATCATGAATTGCAAAAGATGTTTCAAAATCTCAACAACATAAACAGTTGCAATAGGCAAGAGGTTATTGAGCCACACAATGCCTTTCATAATTGCTAATATAAAACAGTTTGCCCAAAGGTTCCACAAATGAATAGGCATAAAAGTGTTGTGGAACTAAAGAGAAATTTTACAAGAATAGAGAAGAAAATGGTTCTTCTGCAAAGGAGTGGTAACTCCTTCAGTCCGACCCGATGATTTGTAGAAGACAAGAAACCCCTTTTTGCATTATGTTCCTACTAAAGCATATGGTTATATTTTTGCATCATGTTTCTACTAAAGCATATGGTGATCTTTTTGCATCATGTTCCATTTAAAACTTACGAGTCACAACACTAATGAGCATGTTTTGATTGCTTGGAGAGCATTGAATCATCCAACTTGTTCACTAATTCATGCATTATTTCTCTATGCTTTATTATCGTCTCCTAAATTGCCATCAAAGAAAGTGTTTCCTATGGCATCCTCTTCATAAAAAACGATAATTCAAGCTTTCTTTGATTGACTTGTTTGAAAAGGCTACTGAACCATATGAGGACCCCCATCAACATGCCTCTGCATGAGCTTAAACAATACATTAACTATATAACTGTGTTGATCTTTTGGACATGTTGATACTTGTAAAGTTCACAAACTGCAAATTTCCAACGCTTGATTGGCGATACTACCATCAAACTGCTATAGAGTGAAGATAATCTAGTATGGCATTGTCGTGTACAAAACAGGTAATGATCTTATGAAATAGACTTTCCTTGAAATGGGGTGTCTTTATGCTATTCAACTCACCTACATAAAGTTCCTTGCTCTACCATTGAGTGTGATGAGATCTCATTGGCATAAAGATTAACAACTGTTACATTACCACATAAATATAGTGTCTTTAGAATCTTCAAAATTTTACAACACACTCTTGAAATTTATGTTTAGCATATTAATAAAGGATTTTGATCTCTTTTGACCAAGATCCATTCTCTTGTGATTCCATAGTCACTAGATGACTTTCTTGTAATTGTAGAGCTCCTTTGGATAGCATATCAACAGTGTGATTCAACTCTCTATACACATGTTGGAGCGTGATTGTGTCTAATCTGTTTCTTATTTCATTAATTCTTTCTATTATAGAGTCCAAGATTAAGTTTTCAACCTGCTTCACTCCGTTGGTCCATTCAATTACCATCAATGGATCCCCTAAAATTTGAATTTTGGAAATTACATTATCCACAAGTAGCTTTAGAAGTACCCATAAAGCACTTTTTTTTGCTTTATTGTTTGTATCGACACCAAAGGTTGCTTTAAAAGCTATACTATGAGATGGAGATTAATGAAGATTACCACCCGCTTCACAACTACTTGTTAGCCCTTGACTTACACTGTCAAAGTAGCTCCATGTTATTAAATAATCTATATTTGGCAATTTCGTGATTTTTCAAGCTTTTGCCTTTGCAAACTTCCATATCCCCTTTTATGCATATTTGATTTGATAACTTACTTGTGATGGCCATAACTCTCTTCCCTAAAAAGGTCTTCTTGTTTTTAGCTAACTATATAGCCCAGACTACTGTGCAAGGTAAAGCCCTATGATTTGACATTGTTTTTTCTAGGCACCATCTTTTTTAAAATTCAAAAATGGATTATCCTTCCCACCCCCCTTGACTTTTATTGCATTCAAAATTTCTCTCCACACTTCTCTTGTGAATTGACAATGTATTAAAATATCATCTACAATTTCTTCATTGTTTTTGCAGAGTACACATTGTGTTGGACCTTCCCAATTCTCTCTTTCTACACTTATCTAGGTTAGCACCTTGTTTGCTACAACAAGCCATACTTTTTTTTGTTTTCAAGGGACAATTCGACTTCCAGATTACCTTCCACCACCATTTTCTCTCTCCTTCCTCTCTTTCCACCATTACTTCATATCCTAATTTTGCAATGTACATACCTGTTTCTTTATTCTTTGACCATATAATTACATCCTCCTCATCCTTTAATTTTATATCAGTGTTTGAGACTTGCTATGTATTGTTTTCACTCTTATGCCAAATCCCCATGGAGACTTAGCTGGGAATCTTATATCCATTATTGGTTCCATTATGTTGTCCCCTCATTGTAGTTTTTTCCAAACTATAAATCCCACAAGAATAAAGGATCGCTTTTAATGGCGTTGATAATATAAAGCTACTTGAGCACCCCATTTAGGGATCTTCCCCTATTTTAATCTCGGTGGCCTTTGCCAATTTTCTATACCAACTAATTACCTAGTAGAGGAAAGGCCTTAAGTAAAGCCCTTCTAAACCATTGAAGTTATGTATTTGGTTTTCATTACCTTTTGTCATAGTCCTTCAACAAGTTTTTTGCTTATAATGCCTATCCAAACCAATGGATATTCTTGAGGCCCTAACCTCCTCCCTCTTCTTTAGGTATTGCTAATTTCTTCTACTTAATCGAAGGAATGCCATTCTTTTCTCTCTTAATTGTTCATAAAAAACTAAACATTTTCTTCTTATTCTCTCCAAGATTCCCTTTGCAATGTGTGCTAAGGAAAGCTAATACATTGGTATTCCTTAAGAATAGATTTAACTAATGCAAGCCTTCCACCCTTGGAAAGCCATCTATAACCCTAGTTTGTTACTCTACCTTCTATTTTCTCATAGAGCCATCCCAATCTCTAATTATGTATGCATTTGGCTTTAGGTAGAATCCCAGGTATTTTAATCCTTGATTAAGGGGCAATGATTTAAGACCCAAAATCTGATTACATAGGTTTTCCACTACTTCTCTAACTTTATTGAAGAATATCGAGGACTTTTACAAGTTTAGCTGCATGAAAGATGCTTTAAAGTGCAAATCCAACACTTGTTTATACTTATTTGCTTCTCACAGAGATCCCCTACCAAACTTTGTTTCATCATCTATGAACAATGTGTAAGAGATAGAGCATTCTCTGATTTTATATCTTGGAGGGATCGTTCTCTTTTGCATGCCTTATTGTTATGCTTATCCCTTCAGCTACAAGTAAGAAAAGAAAGGGGTGACAACAAACACCCTTGCCTTAGTCCTTTTGAGGCATGGAAAAACCTTGATGTTGATCCATTTATTAGTTTGCAAAGGTAGTTGAGGATAAGCACCCAAAATCCAATTAACCATTTGGATCTTCATTCCTATGTGCATTAGTAACAACCTTATATACAACCAATTCACTTTGTCAAATGCTTTGGCTAGATCTAATTTCATCACTATTTCTGGAATTTTTAAGTGACTTCTTTCTTGGGCTGTCCCTACAACATCATGAATTTGTCTAATATGCGTAAAGCCAAAGTACTCTGTTGAGATTTCTTCTAACAAGATCCCATTTATTATATTTGCTATAATTTTAACCATGAAATAGGCCTCTAGTCATCTAAGGATCAACTGCTTTCTTCTTAGGAATTAGGGCTATAAATGTAGTGTTCAAGATCCCCAATATTTTTCTAGAGGACCTTGATTTCCCTTATTTATTACCCTTGGGCCTTAATAATTCTTCTTCCAGAAAATCATAAAATCCTAGGTAAAATTCCATGGTCTAGCCATTTGGACGTGGACTCTTGGCTTTTCTAAAGGAAAATAAAATTGATTTCATTTATACTTTAGTTACCTTTGCCTTTAATTCCTCATTTTGTTGATCATTGATCATTCTTGGAAAGAAAGATATAACCTACATGGTCTTTGCTATATTAGAATTTGGTGATTCTTGAAATAATGAGTTGAAATGCCTTGCTCCCTCTTCTAAAATTTCTTTAAATATCCTCACTCTAGATCCTTCCGTTGTCTTCAACTCCCATATAGTATTAATTTTTTTCGTGTTTGGCGTAATTCTAGAAATTTGTTGTGTTCTCGTCTCCTTTTTTACTAGTCATATTGCTTTACTTCTTTTAGTCTCCATTCAACCTCCTCTTGTTGTAGAATTTCCTTTTGTTCCTTCCAAACTTCTAAGATTTATTTTTTTCTTCCTCTAAGAATATTCCTTCCTTATTCAGACCATAGATGGCCATTATTTGTTCGTTTGTTTCAACTAACTCTTTCTTTGCTCTATGAGATTTGTTCTTTGCCCATATCACTGCCACTTTCTTGACATTTTTAATTTGTTTTGCAAATTGATACATTGTTGAATCTCCTTGCTTTGTATTATACTTTTTCCAATTTTGAATTATCTCCTAGAAACCTTCTTCCTCCAGCCAAGTGTGATTGAATTTGAATGGCTCAACATGATTTAAGTCATCTTTCTCTAATTAAAGAATGATTGGGAGGTGATTTAATGATCCTCCTTTCCCTACCTATGATATCATTTGGTTTCTTTCTTCCAAAACCTTCACTGCCACTAAGAACCTATCTAATTGCGGGAGGTATTAACCTCTACGTGTAACCTTTGACGAGTCTAGAATATTTCGGGAAGTAAGAGAAACCCTTGAAGATTAGGAAATAACCTTAGAAGACAAGTCGAATCAAGATAATAATTCATATTAAATTATTATCCTCCAAAAGTAGAAATCGACCCAATTAGGTCACTTAGAGGACTATAAATAAGAGGGCGCTAGAGCTCATTTGTCACACTCACTCTCACAACTACATAAGGACAAGTGGTGCGCATGACTGGAGGAGAGCTACAGCTGCTGCAGTGGTGACTTGGTCTTTGGTTATGGTTGGACTTTTTGCCTGGTTATGGTTTTGGATTTTCTGCTTGGTACGCTATCTTTGGAGAGAGGTATGCTACCTTGGTTGACTATTGGTTCTAGTGTTTGCTTCCAGAATTATTCTATCTGTCAAGGTTAAGGTGCTCAGGGGTGGCCTTTGTGCCTATGGTTGGGTGACAATATTGCTATATTGTCTATATGGTGAAATGAGCACACCTATTATTCTAACAGGTTATGGGCCCACACTATCTTCAGACAGTCTAACCATTGGAAGGTAGATTGGGAGGATTTGCTCAGTTGCAATTGCAATTGCAGTCAAAGTTTTGCTGTAGCAACGAAACCTTAACCCTCGTGTTGAGGCACCTTAAGCGAAGTGCTTGACCTAATTCTTGGAWAACCTAGTGCGCCCTAGCTTAGTGCACCTCCTGGTACTCTYAGCAAACCAAGGCGTCAAGTTTGAGTTTTTGGTCAAAGTCAAAGGTTGACCAAGTCAAAGTCAAAAGTTGACCAAGTCAAAGCAGTCATGACTTACTCTATGAAGTCAGAAAACAAGTTAGAAGGGGCTTCTAACTTCAGAGCATGGAAGACAAGTATTGACCTCATCCTTGCCAAGAATAAAGTATTGGATATTATGAAAGGAAAGATCATGGAACCACAGTTTGAAGCGGGAAAAGAGAAGGAACCTTAGAACGTTGCAGTTATGGAGAAGTTCAAGGACAATGACATCAATGTTATGAGCATCATAGTGGACTCTGTAAAGGACCATTTGATACCCTACATTTCTCATCTTGACTCATCTAAGAAGATGTACGATGCCCTAACTAGCCTCTTCTCAGTCATAAATATTGGACAAGTGATGAGTCTGAAGAATAAGCTCCGTGACATGAAAATGAATGATGATGACAACATAACATCATACTTTGTAAGAATCTCTCAGTTAAGAGATCAACTACAAGCTATTGAGGAAATCATTTCACAAAAGGAACTAGTAAATATAGTACTTAATGGCCTTCCCAAGACATGGGATGCATTTCCCGCAAGCATGAAAACAAGAACAAAGTATCCTACATTTGAAGAACTTTGGACTTGCTATGCACAAGAAGAATCAAGGATTAGCACAAAAGAGAAAAACCAAAAGAAAGATGATGATCAAGCCTACACAACAAAGTTAAAGAAATTTAGGAATAAGAAGTTTGGTTCAAGGAAGAAACCATATCAATAAAAGGATATGTCAAAAATACAATGCTTCAATTGTCGAAAATATGGTCACTACATGAACCAGTGTCCTGAGTTAAAGAAAAGGAAGGAAACACACAAAGCAACAATTGCCAAAGAAAAGGAACCCTCCAAGAAAGTCAAGCAGGATGAAAAAAACTTCTTCTACTAGTTATGGTAACAATATTCTTTTGTAACATAGTCCTTGCACATACCATGTTTACATACATATCATGTGTATCTATTTCTTAGAAGATAAGATGGTTAGTGTCAATGAAACAATACCTATGGGAGAAGAGCAAGATAAGGATTGCCATTACAATGACTAATAGTAATGTATTTGAAAAGAATGAAGTACGTTGATTGCCTTTGGTGACAATCCCCGTGGAAGCTATTAAAATTGTATATAAGTAACAACTGCCAGATGGGCCGCAATCAGAACCGCAATCAATACCAAACTTGAAGAGACCTGGAAGGAGTCAGACCAGAAAGAAGTTGGTAATCAAGAGGAAACTAGAATAGACTTATGACAATTTACAGAAAGCAAGAAGGATGCCGACGGAAGCATGGACTCTCTCAGATGGAGCGAGTTGATTGCAAAATTCCAAAAGAAGAGCATGCATATTGCTCATTCAGGCATGAAGTTGGGATTAGGAGGGAGCTAATCCTCAATGATGTGATCCATTAAAGAACCCATGAAGACTATGAAGTATCTGTCCATGTTCTTCATTAGAAGTAGCAGGCATGATAAGTAACACGTGTTCAGTTTGACTCTAGAAGAAGTC
>SNQJ01S0025636.1:87803-116017 GCA_010110895.2 Picea sitchensis
TGAAAACTTCCTATGATAAAGGAAGTGTATCGAAATGGTTCTTTAGAAGTCCGGGATGATGGATTGCAAATCCATGGCAAACTCCCATGATGATAGATCTGAAGAAGTTGAGAGACTCTGATCCAGTAGACCTGTCCCTGTACCGGTAATTAATTGGCTCCTTGATGTATTCGATGAATACTTGGACGGACATTTGCTTTGCTGTAAACATGTTGAGCCAGTTCCAGGTGGAACCTAGCGATGAGAATTGAATAATTGCAAAGCATGCCTTGAAATATCATCGTGGGACGTTTGAGTTATGATATAAAATTGCATGAATTTATCGATTCAGATTGGGCAGGGAGTGCAAATAACATAAGAAGTACTTCTTGGATATGTTTCAATTCGAGCTTTGCCATGATATCATGGGCTAGCAAGAAACAAAAGTTTGTTGCATTCAACACTGCAGAAGCAGAATATATTGCAGCTTCTGATGCTTGTACCGAAGTAGTGTGGCTTCGTAAGCCGTTTCTGGACTGCTTGATCAGGGGTTGGATTCGACTGTGATATATTGTGATAACCAGAGCTGTGTAAAGCTCTCAAAGATCCCGGTGTTCTATGACAGGTCGAAGCACATTGAGATCAAGCATTATTTTCTGCGTGATAAAGTCCAGAAGGGAGAAGTAGTTCTCCAGTATATCTCCATTGATGAGCAGATAACAAATATTTTGGTAAAGCCTCTGTCCAAGATGAAAAGTTTCCGTACTTAAGGGACAAGCTGGGACTCGTGGAGATGACTTCCTTATTGGAAAGGGAAGTGATTACTCCCCAGGCTGGGAGGGAGCACTGATATGTTATTGATATATGGACAATCGTTTTTCCAGTTTGGAAAATGGTCCAGGTTGGGTAGCCACTTTCCAGTCCGGAAAGTGGTCCAAGATTCTTGATGGACAATCATTTTTCCAGTTTGGAAAATGGCCCTGGTTGGGCAGTCACTTTCCAGTCTGGAAAGTGGTCCAAGATTTTTGATGGAAAATCATTTTCCAATTCGGAAAATGGTCCAGAACGGATAATCATGGTCCGACAGATTGCTGATGTACCGTAGACAACGATTCCCCTTGTGGCCAGTGTGGGGGAATGGTCTAGGACAGTGATCTTCCTTTGCAGTCACTCTGAGAAGTGGTCAGGCATAATGGTCCGCCTCTCAGGGTAGTCATTCTTTTGAAGTTAACAGTTGTGAGCAATTTCGAAGAATGGTCCGATGTAGGAGGTTGGTGCAAGACAATCATTTATGTAGGAAATGGTTCGGATAGTCATTCCCTAGGGCAAACTCATTCTCTCTAGGTTGCATTGTGAATCGTGTCGGAAGAATGGCCCAGTTAGGTTGAATGGTCCAGGTTCAACAATCAGGGACAATCATTCCCTAGGGCAGACTCATTCTCTGCAGGTTGCACTGTGAATTGTGTCGGAAGAATGGCTCAGTTAGGTTGAATGGTCCAGGTTCAACAATCAAGGATAGTCACTCCCTAGGGCAGACTCATTCTCTCCAGGTTGCACTGTGAATCGTGTCAGAAGAATGGCCCAGTTAGGTTGAATGGTCCAGGTTCAACAAATCATGGACAATCATTCCCTAGGGCAGACTCATTCTCTCCAGGTTGCACTGTGAATTGTGTCGGAAGAATGGACCAGTTAGGTTGAATGGTCCAGGTTCAACAATCAGGGAGAGTCATTCCCTAGGACAAGAAGAATCCATTGCTCTCGGGGAATGTAGAATTTTGGGTATTCCAACAATTTGCTGGGAGCAGGTAAGGTATTTGGATCTAGTATCATCGGGTGGAGCAAGGATAAAACTTCTGTCACATCTCCTTTTTTTTTTTTTTTATCTTTTTCTTCCTTACCAAACACCTTTCTTGCTTCACGAGAGATAAAAAATTCTTTCCAGGTTGCAATGTGAATCGTGTCGGAAGAATGCCTCAGTTAGGTTGAATGGTCCAAGTTCAAAAATCAAGGACAATCATTCCCTAGGGCAGGCTCATTCTCTCCAGGTTGCATTGTGAATTGTGTCGGAAGAATGGCCCAGTTAGGTTGAATGGTCCAGGTTAAAAAATCAGGGACAATTATTCTTCTATGCTTGAGAAGAATAGTCCAGACAACCCATGGCTAATGTTTAACTTTTCGAGGGCAAATGCTCTTCCAGATATCACAGATGTGGGTGGAAGAGTGGCCCAAATGATTTGGTTCGTATCATGACATTGTTGATATCAAATGATATGATTGTTGTGGAGACTGTAGGTCTCTGGACAGTAGCTGTATGGTACTGTGGTGGATGTGATCCACTGGTAGTGACTATGTGTCACTAGTTAGTAGTCGTGTGCTACTAAGAGTGGTTGTGTACCACTCGATAGTAGTTGTATACTACTATGAATAGACATAGTTGTGTTCTATTGGATGGCATTGTTCTGATTGCCATAGAGACTATCTAGTTGGATAGTGATGATGGTGCTCGTGATTTGATCATGAGATTGCCTGTGTGGCTATGATGATGCTACTGGGTGAATGGTCTGTTTGTGCTCAAAACCATTTCCTTTAATACCTCCCTAGCTAGGAGGGAGTGTTGATATTACGGTAGCTGCGGGAGGTATTAACCTCTACGTGTAACCTTTGACGAGTCTAGAATATTTTGGGAAGTAAGAGAAACCCTTGAAGATTAGGAAATAACCTTAGAAGACAAGTCGACTCAAGATAATAATTCATATTAAATTATTATCCCCCAGAAGTAGAAATCGGCCCAGTCAGGTCACTTGGAGGACTATATAAATAAGAGGGCGCTAGAGCTCATTTGTTATAGTGACTCTCACAACTGCATAAGGACAAGTGGTGTGCATGACTGGAGGAGAGTTGCAGCTGCTGCAATGGTAACTTGGTCTTTTGGTTATGGTTGGACTTTTTGCTTGGTATGCTAGCTTTGGAGAGAGGTACGCTACCTTGGTTGGCTATTGGTTCTAGGGTTTGCTTCCAGAATTATTCTGTCTGTCAAGGTTAAGGTGCTCGAGGGTGGCCTTTGTGCCTATGGTTGGGTGACAATATTGCTATATTGTCTACGGTGAAACGAGCACACCTATTATTCTAAGCGGAAAGACATGTTCTTAACCATTAGGCACTTTGATCAAAGCTTGCAAGGTGTCCTTTGCAGCTTGCTTTGAACCAACAGTTGTACGGTAATCAAATCACCTCACACAAAAGTGTACAATTTGTGTAGAAGAGGGTATAGCTACAACAATATGACCTACTCTATTTTTGCCTTTCTTGGACAACAAACTGCTCTTTTCCCCTCTCAACACTAAAGCACGCTTAAGCAATACATCGCTTAGCCAGATCTCAAGGTGGAATCAAAGCCCCCCGAATGGATGGACGTGGAATTAAATGACCAAATCTTAAGATATTTGGCTTGTGTGTAAAGAGAAGACAACTATAATAGTGGTATGGGCTATATGGCATGCTGTACTTGCTGGTCTGTTTAGTAATTTTGCACCTTTTCTTCTTGATGCACTCGTCTTCTTCCAACACTCTTGCTCTTTTTTCATATGTGTGATCAACTTCTCCTGGCTTGTCCTCTTTATGCTTTGAGAGAGATAACTAATCTCCTCAATCCTCGTCGCCACCTATCTCAATCATGAGATGTATGACTAAGATTAAATCCTAATCTAAGTCATGAATGTTCTAGAACTTCTAGAACATTTCATGTAGATTCCTAAGACTAATTGACTTCAAACATAAGGCTTTCACTTTTTCTCTTATTTTTCAAGTGAAATTACAAGATGAAATTATTTTCTAGTTTTCTGAAGTGGTCACTAATTAAATTTCTCGAACCACTTCTTGCACGTTCACATTGAACTTGTGCAAGAAGTTCCTGCTCAAGCTACATTTCTCAACACTTCCTCTTAGTGAGGAAGGAATTTTGCACCAATCCAAGTCTGTCTTTGAAAGCTTCAAACTTCCTTTTTGCTAAGGGCTTGGTCAAAATATTAGCTATCGGTTGATCTGTGGGAATATATTGGAGCTTCATCGCTCCCTTTTGAATCCCGTCTCAAATGAAGTGATATTTGATCTGCATGTGCTTGGACTTGTCATGAAACATTGGATTCTTAGAGAGTTTGATACAACTCTGATTATCAAAACAAATAACTGTGGGGTTCAACTCTTGATCAAACAATCTTGCAAGTAACTTGTGAAGCCATATGCCCTCATTGGTTGCCATGTATTTTGCCTTTGCTGAGCGAAGTGCTATGAGAGTTTGTTTTTTGTTGAACCAGGATATCATTATTGGTCCCAAGCTAAAGCAACACCCTAAGGTGCTCTCCATGTTTGTTGCATTGCCTTCCCAATTTGAGTCTGTATACTCTTGCGACTTCACTTCACCATTTCCAAGATATATCAGACCATACTCCACCACGCCCCTCAAATATCTAAGCACATGTTTTGCTTCAACCCAATACTTGTGCCTCGGGTCCACCATGAACTGACTTAAGGTTTTCACTGTAAAACATATATATGATCTGGTGTTGAACAAATACATCAAGGAATGTAGTGAATCTTGATACATATAAGATAAGATAAACCCTTAAGCTTGGTAATAAACCCTTAACTTTAGAATTACCAAAACATACATACCATAAATACAAGCATATAGAGAAGAACTCATAAGGTAGGGTAATACCATCAAATACTCCTTATGGATGGAATCACTCCACAAGCCATGCTTGCTACATAACAATACATCCAACATATCCAATACATTGATACTCACGTATTTATACCTTCTCATGATTATATCTAGGGGTATATGCCAACTATCCCTTGTTATTATATTATTTCCTATTAACTACCTAGTGCTTATTTATTACTGAACAACTATCAAGTGGGCCTATTTCATGATTATGGCCACATTATATTCATTATCCCCTTGGGTACCTCCATAGGTACCCCATTTTATCCTCTCTAGGTACATTACATTCCATCCCCCTTTGTATCTTTTGTGCCCGAAACATGGGAAGAAGCCATATAATTTGACTTGCCAAGCAATGTAGTCAATTGGTAACCATGCACGAGCATCTATCCATCTTAGTGAAATGTGGACATGGGGTCTAACTCTGGCCTTTCCTCCGTGATCTTGGTTCTGGTTGCTCATTGGGTTCCATGTTGTTGTTGTGCTATTTCAGTATCTCCATGCATTGCTTTTAGTCCTCCATGTGCCTTCATACTGGATGTTTTTTTGGTTCCATGTTGGTCCATAATAAGTTTGATGATGCTCATGCCCTTGCCTTGATGATTGTTGTTTCTTCGAATGGTGTGGGTGGCGATATACAACAACCTTAGCTATATGTTCTTCTTTCTTTGACTCATTAACATGTGGTTCTTTTGAGTCATTTAGCACCTTAGTTTCTTCTTCCTTTTTATGCCCTTCTTGGGGCTTGTCTTCATGCTCTTTTATATGCTCTCTTTCTGATTCAACCTTGGACTCTTCATCTGATGTGTCATTAGGTACTGTAATTAATTTCCTTGCAAGGACTTATTCAAGTGCCCCCTTTTGGGCCCTTCTTGCTTAGTAAGAGAAATATCTTGCAATATAATTTTCTTTTTCTTTGTACCAAAGCTTCCAAAACTTCTTTTGCACATTAATATTAACTGTAACCATTGAGTCCATCCAAGGATATGCCAAAACAATATCCACGTCATCCATCTATAGCATGAAAATCTGAATGAAACACATTTATCCATTGTAATCTTCAAATCTGTAAAAAATTGAACATTCTCACTCTCAACTTCTGCGCTTTGAATATGTTTTGTAGGTACTTGCAATCTTTTAGCCAAATTAACATTGATGAAAATATGCTTGCTAGTAGGGTGTATAGAAATAATAACATTTTCCCATATATCTATGTACCTGTAATAAGAAGTTTGTGCATGAAAGCAAACCCTTGGTGCTCTCTTTATCCTTCTTCCCAACATGAGACCACCTCTCTAAAAATACTTGTTCATATGCTTTATTTGAAAGTATCTTTAACTTGTCTGTGTTAAGTGAATTTTGCCATATATGAGAGCATTGTCTTTTAAACCCACATATAGCTGAAGTCTCCAACTCATTCTCCATTGATCCTTCACTTGTTTGATGTATTCTTCAATAGTAAGACAACCATCTTTTCTTGTAAACATCTTTGAAAATAGAACTAGGGTTTTAAAGAAAATCATTAGGGTTTTGAGGTGGCTAGTGGAAAATGTTCATAACTTACGTGATACTTCTCTGATTTGCTATTATGACCATAATTATGAAATGCCATGGCTATTTTGGATCTACTAGCACTAGTTTGACTAAAGTCTAGGCATACGATTAAAATATATTTGATCTGCAAATCGCGCGGTCGTCACCAAAAAAACCCTAAAACAATTGATTTTAAATCAACGAAAACTTCACTTCTCGAACTTCAATTTGGATGATTTTTTTTTGAAATTGGGTACTTTTTCTAGAGGAACTTGATCTACAATTGGTTTCTTCAGATCCTACACAAAATTTTAGAAATCAATCTGAATGTTGTCATCCTCTTTTTCCCTTGAAAAATGTGCAAAAAGAAAAATAAAATCTTCCATTTCATGCCCAAGAAAGAGCACTAATACCACTTGTATTGAACCTTGATAGATATAACATAAGATAAGCCCTTAAGCTTGGTAATAAACCCTTAACTTCAAAATTACCAAATCATAAACAACATAAACACAAAAATATAGAGAAGAATCCTTAAGGTGGTAGGGTAACACTGTCAAATATTCCTTATGGAAGGAATCACTCTACAAGCCATGTTTGCTACAGAACAATACTTCCAACATATCTAATACAATGATATTCATGTGTATTTATACTTTTCATGAGTTTGCTAGGGGTCTATGCCAATGACTTGTTATTATTATATTATTTTCTCTTAACTACCTAGTGGCCTTTTATTATCCATTTGCTACCTAAGGGGATAATGAATGTAATGTCGCATAGGGAGGATAATATGGGGTACCTAGGGAGGTACCCATGGGGATAAGGTACCTAGGGAGGTACCCATGGGGATAATGAATGTAATGTGGAAGCATTTGCCACCATCAATTTGGCCCATAGTAAATTAAGAAAGACTTTCTCCAATTATTGACAAGCACTCGTTAAAGGGATCCAATATGTGTTTTATACTTGAGCAACTGCTAAATCTCCTTGACCTAGGCCTTAAGCAACTCGACCAACAAAATACTTGAGAAGTATGTGCCTTTTAAGATTGTTATAGACTTAACATACTCAATGAAAATATCCATAGGGATTTAGTTAGGGTTAGATCAGTGCCTTGTAAAACACCTTTGAGACAAACTTTTGTGTAGCCTTTGGTGGTACTATTGTGCTTGTAGTCAATGGGTGCAACAAGACCCGTTGTTGGGTCGGAGGATGCCATTAATAGGTAGCCAAAGGCCTTATGACAAGTGGGGATGACCATTGAGGGCCACAACACATAATGGATTTGTCAAGACAAGGATTGATAGTAATGGTGATAGTGATGGATGGGGGATGAATAATTCACCCCTTTGCATTATGTCACAACTTCTCGCCACTCTTCCAAAGTTCAAGCGTTTCTCGTGTATCCAACATTGCGCAGATCTTGGCAGATCAAATGCAAGAGGAACAACATCAATAGATCCAAGTGTTGATGGAGCAATTTATTGCTCAATGTTAACAACATACAAGTTTTAGGCAAAAAATGCAGGATGTGTTCAGCATGTTTCGGTTGCTTGTGAACACACAGTGTGCTCCACAACAAACCTTGTATTAGGCACACAACAACAATTGTCCCTGCAATAAGACAATATCTCTATTGGTATCTCCATTGTCCATTATTGTTCATGTTGGGCACAAAGCTTTCCGTCCCCAAATTTTATGGAGCCTTAAATTGGGACAAACTAGCTAGACTCTTGGTTTCATAGTGTGGATCTTGGAAGCCTACTTCAAGACCCATTTTCTTTAGATAAACACTCAAAGTCTCTGGGTAGATGAGGTACACATGGAGTAAGTCCTCACATGGTGGTGTACACAAGACCAACATTTTGCAACCACCAATCAACTCTATTGACTCTTGGGTTGAATTGAAGGTTGTTGTCTACAAGTGGTTCTACTTCTTAGGATGTAAGGATGTAGTGTTGGCAAAGTGGTCGCAACTCAAGTGTGATACCCCGATTTTGAGTCCCTAGATCATTAATGTATTTTTTTTTGTTTATTTGATAAAGGGTCGAAGTGCCTGTAAACTTGAAAGGCCAGAGTGCCTTGACATGTAATACTTCGAATATATTAATAAAATGCATCACTGGCTGCAAGATGAACAAGGAAAATGCACAACAGAATCATAAAACTTATGAATGGAAATACACTGGATTTAATCAAGGAAAATGCACAACGGAATCATAAACAACACACACATTTGAACACAAATATTTCTGGGCAATGTCCCTTGAAAAACCTTGAAGGGAAAACTAGATCACTGAGAGAGATTTTTTTTGGAAAGTACAACTATGCAAATCAGCAATTAATGCACCTCAAAAATTGTGCCAAACTCGACAAATACTTGTTGCGCCCTAGGAAATTGTGCCCAACACNGAAAAACCTTGAAGGGAAAACTAGATCACTGAGAGAGATTTTTTTTGGAAAGTACAACTATGCAAATCAGCAATTAATGCACCTCAAAAATTGTGCCAAACTCGACAAATACTTGTTGCGCCCTAGGAAATTGTGCCCAACACTTGGTACAACCTGTATGGCCTCCACAACCAACAATTAATGTCGCGATCTGTCTTGAAAATCGTGCCTAACTTACATGTGCAACCTTCACTGTACGACCCTGCTGCAAATCTGATCGTACGGCCTGAAACATGACTGTACCCTCCTTTGTTGTACGACCCGCTTCCTCGATATTTGTGCACTCATTTTGCCATAGGATGCGTGCCTCTTCCTTCTTGGAATTTCTCCCTCCATTCTCTTGCTACGATCTCTCTTTCCTCTCTTCTCTTTTAGCTCTCCAAAGCTTCTCTTCACTCAATGTGTGCCTCTCACTCTCCTTAGATCTGTTTTTATAGTCTCTTAATGATGAAATCCCTAACCCTAAGATTTCAACAGTCAAGAATAGATCTTGCCTTCCCAAGATCGACGGTTGTGACTTAATCTCTCGTTGAGATGACTTAAATCACTTAAGTCATTCAACTATATAAAAGGTCACTTTAGTCATTAAATAAAAGCCACTTCAACTCTATAAATGCAATTATAAAGTTAAAGATCTAGAGAGCATTGCTCGGACACCTCCGCATGCTAGGCACTGCCAATGCAGAAGTACTTGTCCGAGCTACCCCAAAAACTAACATTTTGGTGCCCCTCCACATGTTTCACGCTTTGGCAGGTTAGTGCCCCTACAAGCACAAAGTAAAAATCTAATAATCTTCCTACTTTAGACAATGTCTCGTTCACTTCAACTATTAAGTAGATTGAGTTACATGCCTCTCAGGACACCTGTGTTTAATTTCACCTCACCCAAGGATATGGAGGTTATCTCTTTTGCACAGATGCCTTAACATCCCATGGTCATCTCTGTTCTTCAATAGGGAGGACATTTCGTCTTTCAATTATTATAATAATAATGATCTAATTTTAAGGTCACGACCAAGCCAAACACCAAATTGTTGTATGAGATCCCCTTGTTTGTGGGACAAGGGGTCCCTTTGCACAACAATTTCACTGCTAAAGTCTACGGAGGTGTACATACCCTATCCCCCTCTGGATTTGAACCTATGACCTCCTAGGAGGAAACACATATGTTCTTAACCATTGCAACATATAGCTCCTATAGTTTATGTGTAATATACCAGATATAAAAAGTATGCAGAACATAAATAAAATGCTAGAAATGGCATAATAACAGTAATATAACCAGAACAATCACCACAATAACACTGAAATGATATAAGAATAACAACAAAAATAGCACTTTGATTCTGAGAGCAATGTTCACGGGCCTCTTCGAGGGGGCAACCTCCAGTCGAGCATAGCTCTATTACATTAATCTCCAAGCTAGGGTTCTCATACCCTCGACTCCTATTTATACTAAATATGTCTATCAAAAGAAGCATCTAGAGGAAGATCCTTCTAGAAGCGGAAGCTTCTATTAGGTCTTCTTACATTCGACTTATTTTATTTTATTGCAAGGCCTTATTAATATTGACCTTTATTACATCCGAATATATTGTTCTACCTATGTGCGGGGTAGGACCCTAACATCATGTCTCCGTTGGAAAGCGTGTACCATTTGCATTGGGATGATTTTTTCTAAGCAAGGAATAATTGATGAGACTTAGTCCCTAGTTTCTTGTGGACTTAAGTTTGAATATGTATTATATTTGTATTTTGTTCTCTTTGTACTTCTTATTTTATAGTTCACATTTCTCGTTGTAGATATTTCATTGGTGATTTGATAAAAAACGATCACTCACCTAAATATGTATTTTGTAATTATAACACTAGGAGGCTTGCTCAAAGATAATCACTCTAGACCAATTTTGTACTTGTATAAATACTTAAAAGTTAAGACAATATATAGTGTACAAACATGTACGGTTCAACTATCTTCTCTTGTACTTACATACTTGCACTCTTGTTTGTCTTCTTGTATGTGAGTATTTCACCTAGCTATTACTGTGTTCATATCAATTATAGCTTATATATGCCAAATTCACAAGTATTATCCCATCATATCTGTTTTTTCCTATCTAATTTCCGTATTCTATACAATTGGAAGAGATGTGTCATGCATGTCTGGAATGCTGATAAACTAAAATAACAAAAAATGTAATGTCTAATGACTTGCTAAAGGAAAAGAAAGGGTTGGCATAAAAAAACTATAAATATAATATAAGTTAGCATAGAGCCATCTTAACCTTGGATATTTTGAGCAGAAAGAGGTTTGTATGTTGGCCTTGTGGTACCCTTACCCAGGGGTACTAGAGGAGATCATGTATCATGGCCTCTAATGAAGACAATGATCTCGATGATGATGATCAATATTCTCCACATACAACAACCCCTCAGAGGCCTACCCCCTCATCTAGTTCAACTCATTGCACTTGATGGACATGGTTCATTCGATGATGGTGGTCTAACACACATGAGGTACACTAGTCATTGTGTCATATAAAGTGTCACATTTAATGCATTAGGCATTTAGGTGAGGATCATGGGTTGAAGTCACATAATGGATCATGAGCTTGAAAGTTATGTTTTTTGCCCCGTTTCACCTTGGTGGCCATCATTTGTCCCCTAGTCTAGTGTTATCACTCTTGGGGAACATAGGTACTACTAGGAGGCCTTGATGGGTAACATATCGCTCCCTTTCATACTTAACACTTTTCATCCTGGGGCCTTTCGTAGTGTACTATATTTTGGTAATGGCTTTTACATGTACATAAAAAAGGCCCGTGGTTCATTTTCTTATGAGAAGAAGGGCTAGAATGTCGAGGTTGGATGCAGTTGCTAGAAAAAATGAATAAAAAAGAAAGCATGATATAAAATAAAGAAGAAATAATGGGATGATGAATGACCAAGTCAAAAGCCAAAGGCCAACTCAAGCTCCCTTGCTATGAGGCGATTGCCCCTAGTCCTATTGCATTGAATGCATATCAATTAAAAGGACTTAATCCTAGTAAGAAAAATAATGAATGCTTGAAACCTGAAAAGGGGACTTGCAAAAAGTAATAAAATAATATTAAAAGGCAAGAGAAGGGTTTGGAATACACACATTGTCAAGGAAAGGGTATCCTCATGTAGCAAGTGCTCCCTCTACAAAGGTGCTCATGGAGATGGATAGAGCATGGTACCTTGCATGTCAATGACTCCATCACCATGAAGTAAACCCCATGCCACTTCATTCACTATACTTACACTTTGATGAGTTTTTTTGGAAACTATCTCTCTACCTAGGTATTGGAACACCTAATAGGGGTCTTTTGATGGTCCTCCCACACCTAAAACTGGAAACTTGCATGAAGTCTTATTTGAAATTTGAAGAAGATACCTATTGTGGATTGCTTACGTGGCTTTTGTATTAAGTGGTGGATTGCTTTGTATGATTTTAATGGCTCTTGATCTTGTAGTTTTGTTCTTACTTGATTCCGTGGGCTTTGCTTGATCATGATGCACCTTGACATGGTCCTTTGGAGGACGTTTTCATGATGAGACCTAGGACGTTGTGCATTATATAGAGAGCGTTGCACATTTTGATGATTGGGCATAGCCTGGGGCACCTCCCCACACCTCATGGACCTCGGACATTGGACAAATGAGCTTGGACATTGCACATGTAACACGATGTACTATTGAGAGGGTAGAAAGTCCCACAAAGCACCCTTGAGCATATTAGGGTTTGATTGGATGATGTTTCACTTGGAGATAATGTTGCATCTCTTTGGAGAGGTTATGGAGCCCTCTTCACCTATGATGTCACACCCTAGCCCTTGGATGTTGCATTTGTGATGATGATGTCATGCTTGGATGCTTGTTTAGTCGACCTAGCATGGGAGTATCCGTCTTGATGGTGATGGGACATGACCCTTGGGTTGAGAGACATGACCTTTGATGGTTCTTGCACCTTTTCATGGAGTGATGTGGCCTTTGGAGGCACCTTTGCACCTTTAGAGCATGACGTCATGGCCTTTGGAGGCTCACTCCACACATGGCACCTTTTGAGGAGACATTTTGATGTATTTTCATGATATTTTTTGGTCAGCCTTGATCTATACACCTTGTATCATGGATATTTTTTGTTTTTAGGGGATTTTGAGGGTAAAGTGCTACGGTTGCCTCGTATAAAAAGACTAGCGCTCCTCATTTGAAAATCACAACTCACACTTGTGGAGAATCATTACTAGTCTTCTTATCTTTTTTTTCATCATGGAGTACTTATGTGCACTTTTGGAGGAGTAGTCTTATGGATGCTTTATCTTGTTTTGGTGGACGTTTCATGAAACTAGGGTTTCCTCATGCATAGCGACTTGGTGTAGTGAGTGTTCTTTCCAAGTATTTACGTTTGTTCATGGTATTTTAGGTGGATGCTCTATCAAATGGTTGATCCATGTTTTCTTGTTTCCTTGAATAATTTTGTTAGAAATCCTAAGGAAGGATTGTAATTGTTCATCCCCTTCCCTTGTTTTATCCATCCTAATTTTGTTGAAGCATTTAAGGTCAAGTTAGGGGTTGTGATTGTACATCCACCTAACCTTGTCTTTATTGGTTAGAGTCTAGGGTTTATGATTGTATAAATTCAAGGGTTTGACTGAGTTCCACTTGATCTCTTTCTAGATGCTCTAGAAGAAATAGGACGACACCTAGGGTTTATGATTGTACAAACTTCAGGGTTTGTTTACTAGAAGGTTAAGCCTAGGCTTATGATTGTATAATGACTTAAGAAGGCACTAATCTTTCTCTTGTTGCAAGTGATATAAAACCCTAGTTTAGCTTTCTCTCTCCTAATGACTTGGTGATAGCGTTAGGATTTTGCATTTACATTTTATTCCTCATCATCTATAGCTTAACGCCTTGCATCTTAGCTTCTGATCATCCTCTAACATTATCATTGCTACATTAATTGCGTTTTCAGCCATTAGGGTTTCATCATATTGCATTCATCTAACATAGTTTAATACTCTTTCTTTCAAGCAATCGTAAGCTTATGGTTTAATAATCTTTTACTTAACATTTCGCATATCTTCCATCACATTCTTGCTAATTTAGGATTGATTTACTATTGCTGTTATAAACTTGTCATTGCTGAAGTATACTATCTATTATTTCAAGTTTTATTGCAACCATTTCTTTTCCTTTTGAGAGCTAGTGTATCAGCCTTTTTTCTCTTTTCTTTTAGCTAGTGTTTCGGGGTATCTAATTTCTTTTTTAGACATCATTGTCTTAGCCACACTCCTCTCACACACAATTAACTTCCCTTGTCTTATCCATCTTAACCTCGCCCTTAACTTTGACATAGCTAATCAAGTAGCCAAAGATAGGGTGCCGTAGACTTGCCTTAAGCTTGCTATAGGATCCCTTGAGGTTGCTAGGGAAGCCTCCCTTGTGTTGGATCTTTATCCTTCACTAAAACGAGGGAACCCTCCCTTGTGTTGGATCTTTATCCTTCACTAAAATGAGGGAAGTACTTGCTTAGGTGACATTTGCAATTACTTTCATATGATACACTTTACAAGCACCTTGTGAAGGCTTTGCACAAGTGCTGGTTTGGTTGATGACAGGTCTTTTTAGATTCCTAGCTTAAGATGGATGTGGATCTATTCTAGTTTAGGAACATTGCTTGCAAACTTTCTTCTTTTGCATTGGCAAGAAGAGTTGTGATGTGGGCTAATTGCATGAACAACCTAATAAGTTTGTGAATATAAATCGTCAATCAATAGCAATGATTTCCTTGTATAGTGCAGGTGTAATTATTGCGTGTTAGAATAGTGGGCATGATTATGTACATATGTGAATTTGGAAAGGGTGTCATTAAATTGAATATTGAACCAGCACTAGTCTGAATATATATCCTATAGGTTGTAGATTTGGCATGTATACATGAAGGAAGCTCATAGACACGTAACAAACACTGTTGCGGGTTAAAACTCATAGTTTTAGAGTGGTCAAACACTGTATGGAGTTTAAAACACATCATGACTTAATTTGGATGGGCCTCTTGCTAGATAATTAATGGGAATGACCTTAACATGACCATCGTTTCATACACTGCATGTAGATATTCATCTATAATCCTTCATAGAAGAGCATCGAGGCAACCAAAATCTCTTCTGCTGTGTCACATGGCTGGCTATCTACACCATAACTGCAATGCGCCCTATCTTTAAACGTATTTAAGCTAAAAGACCAATAACAGCTGAAAGTTCAGGATTTTAAACTGAAAAGTTGCTGTGTTCTGCCTCCTGCTGGAGGTGTCTGGTTTAGAAAACCAAAGTGTAAGATATCTGTTTAGGACTTGGGAGGTATTGATCCACCAAGAATAGTGGGGAAGAGAAGGTTTTGATGACATTGTTTAGAGTCTTGTATTTCTAAACAGATAGTCATCTGTTATATCTGACATGTTACTTTCCAATATTTTTGTATTCATAATGGTTGTTTGGATTCACCATTGACATAGATTGAGGTCATACATATATTTGATTAGATACTGCATTCCACCTTTTAGATATGTCTATTAGCCTCTTTCTTGTATCAGAAAGCGTGTTTTATTTTTCCCATGTTACATGATCTTGACGAAACATTTAGTTGGGAGCAACTTGCATTTTTTTCCAGCTCATACCCTGCATCAAGTATTTATTTTCATGGTATGTTGAATCTGCAGACCGTACGTACTAAGTGCTTTGCCAGGTGTGTTACAAAGCCTGGTACAAGTTTGAGTGGAAGTGAAGGCAGTTGCGTTTCTAGGTGCGTGGAGCGATATATTGAGGCAACTCAAATTATTAGCCGTGCAATCTTCAATGCTCCTCGTTGACAGGGAGTCAATATTGACTAGAATGGAAATGAACACAAGCCTTGTCTTCCGTGAAACAAGTCAATTTAATTTTTGATTGTTATATTTCAGGAAGCAGTTGATGAAATGTTGCTTCCTGACTTGCACTGTTTGAGGAAAAGAGCATTCTTTTTTCATAAATTTATTAGTCATTATCAAAACTGCAAATTGGTGTCGTTCTTTATAGCATCCTTTCGGCAGGCTCTTAGTTCTAAGAGGATGGCATTGTGCACAATTTAAGTTTCACACCTGCCCGTATCTCGTAAGATTGGTTTGCTTTAAATACCCAGGGGATTAATCCTTTTGATGTACTGGCAGGTCGACTTTATTTTCATCAAAACTTTTGTTTTTATCTACACATGAACCAAAAGAAGTACACAAACTTGAGTCATACTCTTGATTGCATGGGTATCTATTGCACTATCAGCGAATTGAAATACACAGTTATTGGGTAGTCATTGCAGCCCTTACACAGTTTAATTTTTTGAATTGCTTTATATTTTAGAATCTAGAGATTTTGTTTATGCTGCTATTATCTATTCAACTTTAGCACGGAATTACTGTGATTCTTTGCACATGGATGTCACACTCATACTTGAAACTATGAGGCTTAACTCATACTTGTGAAAAGTATGTTTTTGAAAATTAAACCAATCGGTGTTTTTCGACACGGGTGACAGTTTCACTTTCAGGGCTTGTGTTAATGGGCCCTGGCCTCTTAGGCATCTCTGCATTGATAAACTCTAGGTTTCCTTTTAAATATTTGCCTTTTTTCTATATTTGCTTGGTTGTGCTAGAAAGTCTGATTAAGAAACATGAATATTCTTGATCTGCCAACTGTAAGAGGTAAATACTAGCTCTTTAAGGTTTATGGAGGTTAACATTTTGCTTTTTCTGTCTTATTCACAATATTGGGCATAATTCTTTCTGTTTAAAGGCGATGCATCATTACCACAAAGAATAATATGCAACCACGGCTTCTGTGTTTTCATGTTTTAGTCTGCAATCCTCTAATTGCAAAATGAGCTCTTTTGCTCATTTTTCGCATTTGCATAAACACATGTTCTTAGTTTTCAACCAGTCGTTTGTGTGGAACAAATGGTACTTCAACCCGTAACTATACAAGATGCAGGATTGCTAGAATTTCGATTCTTTGTTTTTACTTGGATACTGGCTAGCATGTGAGGAGATCTATCCTTGAATGTTGCTATTACTCGTGAAGAAACCAACATTATGGTGGCCACCTTACAAGTTTTAATATTTCTTTGTTTCATATGCGTTTTAAATATTCTATTGAGTAGTTGGGATTTAATGAAGATTGTGTAACAAAGGAATACAAATCATAGCAAGTGCTTTTGTTCAACCGGTGTTTGTTCCAAGCACCATCTATTCTAAATCAATTTGGTGGGACTAATATCTGGTTCTAGACAGCCCTGCATTTTCGTGCACCAGTAAACTGAAAATATTCATTTGGTTGCAATGAATGTCCTGAAAGAGCAACCGAGTAAGTAATCGTTTACCTTCATTCTTGAAGCAGTTGCCTTAGTTTTTCATTTTCTCGCACTGTTTTGTTGTACTTTATTCTATGTTTTTTGCACTAAAATTTCATTTAATTGTGTAAATTAATGATAGGGATCTTCAGTTCTACCTGCACTTCAACCCACAGTTTGCTTATAGAGACTCACAAGTGCATATGAGCTGTTCAATGTTTATGTGGGGATTGGTTCTTAGGAATGTTGTTTCAATTACCTAGGAGATAGTTTTACGATCTTTAATTACATGTTTTCCATGCTCAACTTTTGATTGCTATAGACACTTCGACTTGTTGAGAATCAAAAACATGTTTTCCTTTCAAATGCCTGGTTTAATGAGATTCTTGTAAATTAAAGAGACGTGTAGAATTTACACATTGCCAAACTCTAGGAGGGCAGTTTTGGACAAAATACTAGAATGTCCAAAAATACATTTGAGCTCTTTTTGATGACGAGGGTCAGAACTTTTAAGAGAGACTACAGCACCGACGACTCTTGATCACCATTGGAGCATTTTTTTGGGATGGAAAATACTTTGGAATTTTTCTTTTCCTAAAAACCTCAACACACATGTTGAGGGAGAGGGACAATGAAAAACTACATAAAAATGTGTGCATGTACAATTGGTTTATTTTAGCTCCATGAAAAATATTAATGGAGAACCTTCCTGTTGACAATATTTAATCATTTCTTCTTAGGCACCCTTGAGAAATGGGAATAACAATTAAGGATTATTGTTTAGAGTAAGGGGATACAAGATAATATTTAATCATTTATCCTTTGGCCATCCTTGAAAAATAGTTTTTTGAAGGGGATATTGGGACTAACAACTAAACCATAATTTCTTGAAGGGGATATCGGTGCTAACAACTTACCCTTATGGTTAGGGGCATGTGAACACTAATACAAACAATTATCCTATTAACATAACCTTGTTAATTTAATGACTAACTCGATTCACATGACTTAAACTAACTAAACTAAGATTATGTACAAGGGCAAAGTGTTCTTATCTCCCTTTAGGCCTCAAATATTATGATCTTGAAGCATTGTTCAGAAAATTCAATATTATTATTATTGTTCAGATAAAACCTGAGAATCATAGGTGTTGTTTAAAGGAGTGAAAATAGACTATTAGACCAACTATCCAAAATATGGTGCTTTTAATATTTCATAGTAATATGTAATTCATATTCCTTTATTTTTATTTTTAATCTTATTTCATTCTTAAAAGAAAGGTAATTCATATTATTTTGGGAATCCATAATTTTTTATTTTTATTTTTAATCTTATTTCATTCATAAAAGAAAAGGTAATTCATATTATTTTGGGAATCCGTTATTTTTTATTTTTATTTTTAATCTTATTTGTAATTGAGGCGATTTAAGAGTGTTTTATGTTTGTATGCTTTTGTGATATCTATACTTATTTTATATGTTTATTTACATATCATTCAAAATTTATAACGTCGAAGGTGTTGATGAATGGATGGTCATCAAAAGAATGAATATGATGAGATTCTTAAAAGAAAGGTATTTCATATTATTTTGGGAATCCATAATTTTTTTTATTTTTATTTTTATTTTTAATCTTATTTCATTTTTAAAAGAAAGATAATTGATATTATTTTGGGAATCCATAATTTTTATTTTTATTTTTAATCTTATTTGTAATTGAGGCGATTTAAGAGTGTTCTATGTTTGTATGCTTTTGTGATATCTATACTTATTTTATATGTTTATTTACATATCATTGACATTGGTGTCCTTATCCTATAATTTTGGACTTGGCTCCTGTTTTCCTATCTTAAGTTAATTGGATAGGTTGAAGCTTAGCATAGTGCCTACTTCCAGAGTTCTTAGAAAATACCAAAGCATGAGTTAAAGACTTCTTGTCACATAGAGGCTATGTTAGAGGGGTTACCCTTAGCTTAGAAAATTAAAACCCTTAGGTAAATGAAACTCAAATGCAAAGCTTAGAAAATTAAAAACCCTTAGGTAAATGAAACTCAAATGCAAAGCTTAGAAAATTAAAAACCATGTGAAAACCCAAATCATATTGTTGTTACATTTATAGGATAGTTGATCTAATCTTTGTGACTAATTGCTACGATTACTTTGAACAAATGTTTTAAGCAACCCAACCCCCGTTTTGGGTCTCGTCGTTATTCATATCAATCCATCGTAGAATGCAATTTCTTACTTCCTTGGTGCAATCTTGAACTAAGTTGAAGTCAAATTTATGAACCGGGCATCTTTTAAAATCATAGGGGAGTCCCATTCTATCCTTTGAGACTAAGCTTGGGTGAGGATATATTTACATCCCCACATGTTAGAGTCTCCCCAATTTGGAAGGCAATTCTGTAGTGCTCCATAAAGGCTTGGGGGTATTGGTGTTTGGAAGACAATTTTGTAGTGCTCCATAAAGGTTGGGGGTATTGACGTTGACCATTTCTTTGAATGCCTTCAAGGCATCTTTTACAATTATAGGAGAGTCACGCTTTACCTTTTGAGACTAAGCTTGTGGAAATTTGAGAAAATCTTGCCTAATGCAAATTTAAAATTTATTTAAAGACTAAGCTTGTGGAAATTTGAGAAAATCTGGCCTAATGCAAGTTTAAAATTTATTTCAATACTGAGGTTTATGAAATCTCATCTTGAAGGTTAAATTTGAAATATAAGTTACAATAGCATATATTTCACTTGTATCAGACCAAATCCATGAGGCAGCCTAGTAATTCTTTGGATCTATTTTTCATGAAATCTCAACTTGAAGGTTATGGATCTATTTTTCATGAAATCTCAACTTGAAGGTTAAATTTGAAATATGGATCTATTTTTCATGAAATCTCAACTTGAAGGTTAAATTTGAAATATAAATTACAATAGTATATATTTCACTTGTATCAAACCAAATCCATAAGGCAGCCTAATAAATAATTGGCAATAACTGTAATTCAAGGGAATTGTGTTTCTAGCACTTTGCGTACAATTCTTACCATATACTAGTGCTGATAATAACTTAAGAGTGGATTTGTTACAACCAGAAATCTGCCCTCTTAGCATTATATACTTGTCTAATCACTTGACAATCTTTGCTGATAGTTCATGATAAGTCAACATACCAAACGACTCGAGAAACTATTCATTCACTATGGGAATATAAGCTGAAAATCAGAGCTACAAGTGCACAAGGTTTGGACAATGAAGTATTCTTCATATATTGTCTTTATCATGCGCTAGTACAAGATTGTTCTTCAAGCTTATAACTAAGCTGAAGTCAAATTTATGAAACAAGCATCTTTTAAAATCAAGGTTTGGACAATGAAGTATTCTTCATATATTGTCTTTATCATGCGCTAGTACAAGATTGTCCTTCAAGCTTATAACTAAGCTGAAGTCGAATTTATGAAACAAGCATCTTTTAAAATCATAGGGGAGTCCCATTCTATCCTTTGAGACTAAGCTTGGGTGAGTATATATTTACATCCCCATATGGCTCTTTTTCTTCCTTTAGAGTCCCCAATTTGGAAGACAATTCTGTGGTGCTCCATAAAGGCTTGGGGGTATTGGTGTTTGGAAGACAATTTTGTAGTGCTCCATAAAGGATTGGGGGTATTAGTGTTTACCATTTCTTTGAATGCCTTCTAGGCATCTTTTACAATTATAGGAGAGTCACATTTATCTTTTGAGACTAAGCTTGTGGAAATTTGAGAAAATCTTACCTAATGCAAATTTAAAATTTATTTCAATCCCGAGGTTCTTTGGATCTACTTCTCATGAAATCTCAACTTGAAGGTTAAATTTGAAATATAAATTACAATAGCATATATTTCACTTGTATCGAACCAAATCCATAAGGCAACCAATAAATAATTGGCAACAACTGTAATTCAAGGGAATTGTGTTTCTAGCACTTTGGGTACAATTCTTACCATATATTAGTGTCGACAATAACTTAAGAGTGGATTTGTTACAACCACAAATCTGCCCTCCTAGCATTGTATTCTTGTCAAATCACTTGACAATCTTTGCTGATAGTTCATGATAAGTCAACATACCAAACTGCCCGAGAAACTACTCATTCACTATGCGAATATAAGCTGAAAATCAGAGCTACAAGTGCACAAGGTTTGGACAATGAAGTATTATTCATATATTGTCCTGATCATGCGCTAGTATAAGATTGTCCTTCAAGCTTATCACAAGCTAGGACTCTCCAATGCATTGAAATCCTACTTTGCGAAGAACCTGTCCAAGGCCCATATTCACTGAGATCAATTTGACCAACTGACACGTCTCTTGGCTCTTTTGTTGGATCTACCCATGGCCACCTTTTGTTTCTCAATTTTCCCCATCTCAATATGACGTGTGAGCTCAATTGACATAAAAACTAGCCTTAAGAGATAGTTTGCTCCATTGGAGTGAAGACTATCTTACGTTGTATTGAAAGAAAACTACTATACAAGTCTCGAAGAAGAAGATTAAAGGCTTCCACCATCAATAAAACCAAAAATACAAAGGCCTAAGAAGATATCCCTTTGAGCTATTTAGTAACACGAAAGGTTCCACACCAAGAAGTCCATCCTTGATCTTTCACCAAGCTTGTCTCACACAAGCTCTCCAAGCAAAATGCTTCTAGGGTTTCTTTGCCACAAACCATAGGTTATTCTCATACAACGACTCAAGCCTTAGCACTCCAATTCTCCTTTAGGTTTTGCCTCTCACAAATCCTAGCATCTTCCTCTCTTGCATAAAGACAAAGAACAAACACTAAAGAGTAGTTCATCTTCAAGATGCAATGATCCAATGAACTCTCACATGCTTACTACAAGATAACTAAAAACTCTCTCAACCCTTTATATATAATAAGTGAGGGAGGCCAATAATAATAAAGTGGACAAGATAAGGTCTCCAAATGAAGTGCTCTTTTTCTATCTTTGTCTAAGATGTAGAAATGTCAAGACAAGGCTCCTCAAGTGGTGTGCTCTCCAAACATGGGCTCCAAGTCTCAAGTGCTGCTCATCACAAGGCTTCTTGCTTTCCAAGACAAGAGTCTAATGTTCCAATGCTCCTCAACTTGGGTTTGGGTCCATATACAAGCTTAATCAATGCGCCCTCAACCCAAGCATCCCGAAGTCAAGCTCTCATCCTCCTATGGTATGCCAAGTGGTCCCAATGCTCCTAGGGTTAAGCTTCCGTCCTCCTAGTGCCCAATGATCCTCTAAGGTAGATCTAACACCCATAGAAAAAAAACATCCTCCTTGATATGCATGATATGTAGAAGAGATCAATGAATGCCATAGAAGATAACGACCTCCTCAAGGGTGCCACATTTAGCATCAAGTGCAAGGTCAAACAACCCCCTATAAAGAACTCTTCAAATGTCATCAACCAAAAAGTCTAAGATACCACTAATGGGCTAGTATTTCACAATGCACCCCATATCACATGAAGGCACCTCTAGCATGGTGTAAACACTTTCAGAGCAACTAAAAAAAACCAACACTACCTTGTTGTGAAGAGTGTTTTCACCAACATTAGTCTTCTCCCTTTGAATCTCAACTAAACTTGTTAGTTGTAAATTTGAATATGTCATTTAGTCTTTGAATCAATTGTTAACCCTTCAAAAGGAACTACCAAGAAATCATCATTCTTATCCATCAAGGCATCACACTTCACTTCCTCAAAACCATTGGAAGGATCACAAATGGAAGTAGCTAATGCAATATGGCTAGCATATCTCCCAAGAGGTATACATGCCTTCATTGAGGATATACGTGCTTGTACATGCTCTTGTACACCCCGCAATGTTTGAGTAAGCTATTTTGGCTTTTTGTGCGTTGAAGTAAGAGGGTAAGGATGTATCATTCTTTAAGCTTCTTTGTCCACAACTAGGTCCAACTCTTCTCTTACCTCTTAATTAGATTCTTGAACAACAACCTCTACACTCCCTTTAATCATTTGAAGGAGATACTTACGATCTACATGATTGCACATCCTCATCAAACTTCATATCTTGACTCACCGCAGTGTTTCATTGTGCCGTGATGGAAACTTGTAAGCTTTGTAAGTTTCACTTTATCCAACAAAACAAGATACTATCACAACATCTTGAACCTTCCCACTACCCAGGGCTTAAGTACCTATGAATATGAGGGAATATGACCCTAGATCATCAATGCTTTGCTTAACTCTACCATCTTTTCCGTCAACTTCATGGGCCTAAATCTTTAGACCCTGCATCATCCATTGTGCAAGGTTCTTGTAAAGGTGATCACATCTCCATACAAGAGCAAGACAAGTGTATCAGATCTATTAAAAGTAAAGATAAAAATCTACACAAGTCAACTGATCGATCATCAAATGATGAGCTTGTAGAGCAAACAACAATTCACACAAGGCCTCCAACAAATTCTAAACATGGGTATCTTGCTTATGCACCTCAAAACCTTTGATTACTAAAGCAAAACCCTCAACAAGGTCAACTCTCAAAGAATCTTCTAGTAATTGGAGCAAGAGTTTCATTAAGGTCGACTCCTTTATAAGAGAATCCAATATCTTTGTCCTAATACTCTTCAATGCTCCAATTAGTTGCAATATTGGAATCAATTATGAATTCAACAATAGATCTTGAATCTATGTCCATTGCATCTCATCATACATGATCTACACATGCCTCAAAACTAAAAGGCTCACCCAACTTCCTACTAGTATGTAAAAGAGCAACAAGATCAACAAATAACTTGTAAAGGTTACCATCTCTCATACCTCTAGCCAAAGTCCTTAGAGTACAATAATTGATAGGGCATCGTTGTCCTTCAAATGCAATTCTATATTGAAATTTGTTATACGAGAAACTGAAAAAGGTTTTTTCTTCAATTTAGAGACAAACAAGTTATCTTTCAACTCAAGAACACTCAATGGCATCCAAGAGGAAATGGAACCCAACCATTTCACAAGATAAGTAGAATCGTCATTTGACTCCACACTCTTTCCTCCCTCTTGCTACTAAACCCCACTGAAGAGTTTCTCTCATATAGGTTTGTCTCAATTCTCCATTATGCACATACCACTTAACACTTGACACAATGTCAGAAGATAAACAATAGATCATGGAGAAGGCAATCTCACACGACAATACTAACTCATCCAACCTTGCTACAGTGCTTGCACTTCCTTTGTTTTCCTTGATTGGCTTCCCTTTCTTGTTCTCGAGACGTTGATTGGCATAACATCTCTTCTAGGGAAATGTAAAACATTTCACATTACTCAAACCTCTCTTACCTTGTATCGAATCTTCCTTACCCTTCTTGTGGCCTTTCTTGTTTCTTTTTCTCATTCTCCCAATGAGGGTGAGATCCTCAACATCTCTTTGCATTGCTAAACAAGATTCTAACATTTTCTCTTCCTACATAAAGTCATCCCAAAGTTTATTAAATGTAACTTCTTATAGTACAAATGCTCTGGATAGAGGGTTTCCAAGATGAAGCAAACCCATTCAAGACAATGGGCACCAACTCCTCATCCTCCTCTTTTGTCCCTATTGCACTATAGTGATCTTTCAACTCCATGATCCTAGGTAGGATGTTCATCATTGTATTTGTGTCACTCATGCAGATGGTTGAAAGCTTGTTTCTTAGGAGCATGTTCCTAGAGACAATGACACTCAATTATAATGCAACCAAAGTATCATATATATTCTTGTTTGTTTTCCTCTGCAATGGGAGTGATCAAATGATCCCTCATTGAATTGAGAATGATTCTCTTTGTCATGGCCTCCTTATTATGTTCAACCAACAATTTTAGATATGTAGGTGCAACAATCTTTGTTTCAACATGCTTCCAAATCTCAATCTCTTCCAATTGCATTTGCACCCTGCACTTTAAAGTGGTAAAATTAGAAGCACCTTCCAATTTGTCACTCTCTAAGATTGAGGGTAGTCATTCTTGCAAATCTAAGCCACCCCTCTACGCAAAATTAACGACAACTCAAGTACATGACCCTTTTAGGGTTTCACATCCAACAACCTATAATAGGTCAAGCACTTATCTTAGGGATATAACACTAAAATACCCAACTCACTTTTTACCAATAGAGTAGTGCCAGTGAAAACAACTTTGATACTATGATTAAATTTTAGAAAACCCTGCTTAATGCAAATTAAAAAATATTGCCTCATGTTGAGGTTCCCCGAATCTACTCCCCATGAATATTCAATGTTAGGGTTGAATTTGAAATGTAATCTATAACAAAATATATCTCATTTCTGTCTAACCAAATACATGAGACAACCCAAGAAAATAAACACAAAACAATTGCACTTGAAGGGAACTATGTTTCTAGTGTTTAAGGCACAATCACCAACACATAAGAAAATAACTTATTAATAACATATTTGTTACATTGACAATTATGTTCTCTTTGCTTCTATATACTTTTCAATTTATTCAAAATCTGCTAATTGTTCATGATATATCAATGTACCAAACAACCTTAGAAATTACCCATTCACCATGAGAATACAAGCTGAAAATTAGATTTGCACGTACACAATGTTTAGACAACAAAGTAATCTTCATATATACAATGAATGGAGTTACACCTTGATACAAGATTGTCCTTCAAGCTTATCACAAGCTAGGACTCTCCAATGCATCCAAACCCTAGCTAGGGAATTCACCATCCATAATAAACTCTAATAAACAATACAAAGGCCTAAAAATGCATTTCCAAACTATCTAGCCACACCAAAGGCTCCACAACAAGCTATAGCATTGGCACCAATAAGTCCACCTTTGATTTTTCACTGAGCTTGCCTCACACAAGCTCTTCAAGCAAAGCTCTCCAAGTTTCCTTTAGTTTTTTTGCCACAAACTTGTTAGTTTTAAGGTTATTTCAAAAGTGTTTACACCTTGCTTGCGGTGCTTCATGTGATTTGGGGTGTGTTGACAAATATTTAACAGACAACGAATGGAAAATATTTAACAGATAACGAATGCTTGTCATTGATGGCAAGTACAACAATGAAGATGGCATGAGTACAGGAAGTTTGTAACAGACATGCAAACATAAGATAAGTTCAAGAAGATCGAATGATCGAAGGCAACGCAACATTGATCGAATGATTGAAGGCCCGTAAAGTTTGAGAAGCATTTCTGATCATTGGATCCCATTCAAAATTCCCGAAAGAACGAGGGCCGTCAGATCTGAATGTAGACAAGAAGAGCGCTGAAGAGGAGGATATATCTCAGATGTTAGATCCAAGCGCAGGACCCGACCATCGTTGGATCAAGGAGAACCTGCACGTTCTTTAAAGTGCAAGGAGTAGCGGGCTCACAAAATCCCGAAAGGAGGAGGACCGTCCATCATCATGCAGGACACGTGGGGAAAGATTGTCAGTTCGCTGACTGGAGAGTCAAAGGAACGGGGTTCCCTAACCTCTTGAAATCGCGATATGCGGAATCACGACGTAATCTGAGCCGTCAGATCAAGGTTTAATCTGGACCGTTGATCCCAGTCCATTTCAGAGTTTCACGGATCGAGAGTTGGAGATGTCAAGTAATATCAATCACAAGAATTCTGAAATCCCGATATGCGGAATCGCGACGTAATCTGAGCTGTCAGATCAAGGTTTGATCTGGATCGTTGATCCCAGTCCATTTCGGAGTTTCGCGGATCGAGAGTTGAAGATGTCAAAGAATAATAACCACAGGAATCTCGAAATCGCGATATGCGAAATCGCGACTTAATCGCAGCCGTCAGATCAAGGTTTGATCTGGACCGTTGATCCCAGTCCATTTCAGAGTTTCGCGGATCGAGAGTTGAAGATGTCAAAGAATAATAACCAAATGAATCCCGAAATCGCGATATGCGAAATCACGACTTAATCACAGCCGTCAAATCAAGATGTGATCTGGATCGTTGATCCGACCCCATTTCGGAGTTTCGTGGATTGAGACTTTGAAGTGACAAAAACATTGAACATCAAGAATGTCGAAATCGCGATTCAATCACATCCATTAAATCAAGATCAGATTTGGACCGTTGATCTAACTCCATATCGGAGTTTCGCGAATCGCGACATGGAGAGGTAAAGAAAACAATGCAACAAGAATGTCGAAATCGCGATATGTGAAATTGCGATTCAATTGCAGCCATTGAATCAAGATCAGATCTGGACCATCGAGTCATAAGACATGTGGCAAGCGATTGATATTTCGCTGACTTGGGGTCAACATAGCATAGCGTTGAAATTCACGAAATGAGAAATCGCAAAAGCGCTCTATGCATAAGCGCGTGGTCATAGCTATTGATCACATCGATGGAAAATGGAGGTAGAAGCTAGAGGTGCTAAGCTTGGCCACAGAAATGCTGGAATGAATGCAAGATCTCATGAAGCAAATCCAACGGTGCAGGTGAATTTGAACAAAGATCGGAGGGTTACTGTTCTCTCTCACAATTAACTCCTCAGTTACGAATATGTTAGCGAAACAGACTCATGATTGCCAATCAGTTGGCGTTTCAGTTGCTCGGACAATTGTCTTTCTTTTGCCTAAGGAAATGTGAAGTGGAACGGCCAAGGGTGTGTGTACAAAAGAAAATGAGACAGACTGTGTGCGGGTTGTTGTTTTGTATGAAAAATGAATGAAACTGTAAGAAAGGAAATATTATGGAAGGTGCAATGTAAGATTGAGAATATGCACAGTGGGAGATGAAACTCAGAGAAGAGTAACAAATGATGAAGAGAACTTGGAGCAGAGCAGAATAACATAATAAGTTGACGCAGAGCAGAATGACAGAACAAGTTGATGCATAACAGACTTGCTAAACAGACAAAGGAATAGAAGAATTGCAGAACAATTAGAAGAATACCAGACTTACAGAACAAAGAAAGATTGGTAAGAATTGATTTATCTGCGTAGTTGACTGTTTATTTATTCATTCATATTCTAGGGAGGTTGGGAGGTGCTCGGGAGGACTGTTGTCCTCAAAGGTTCAAGTGAGAACTTGAACACAGGAAGTTGTAGCTTCCATCTGGTTGCAGCCAAAGAAACCAGGGTGGCAGGGTGGTGCA
>SNQJ01S0025636.1:116027-139267 GCA_010110895.2 Picea sitchensis
CCTAACATTTTTGTGATCCACTTTCACTACTCTCAGGAGGCCAACCTCTGTTTCAGGAAATTTTTCAAGCTATGATGATATGTTTTAATATAGAAATGATGCCCCAACACTTAAGGATGCAACATATACACTACATGGAGAATGACCAACATTTCCTTCTCATAAGTGGATTTTCCCAAGTTTCTATCACATAATTACTCGTTGGGGGAGGTGAGCAGTTGTCCCTCTTTGATTTAACCTAGTCCCAATCCCTTTTCTTGAGGCATCACATCCCTAAACAAAATCATTATTGGAGTCAGGCAAGGAGATAATTCGTGTGGTACACATAGCATGTTTTAAACCCTTAAAACCATGTTTTGCCACCTCATTCTAATTGAAGGCACTATTTTTTAGTAGGGTGGTGAGAAGAGCAATGATTTTACCATAATTATTTGTAAACTTCTTGTAGTAACTTGTGAGGCTAAGAAATCCACACACGATTTTGAAGGTCTTGGGATGAGGCCAATGTTTCATTGCCTCAATTTTCTTTGGATCAACATGCACACCCTCCCCACTATCAATGTTTCCCAAATATTCAACTTTTGAAGCACCAAAAGCACATTTAGAACGTTTGAGAAAGCATTGATGTTGGACATTGGGTTCAACACTTCTTGCAAGTTTCACGACATGGGTTAACCCCCTCTTGTGGATCCTAACTATGACGATTGTGGCGGAGACTAACGCCTGCGTGTTTTAGTCTAATGACAATCATAGTCTAACAAATGGTATCATAGCGACAAGTCTTAATTTCAAAACTCGTCTGACACACACTTGGGGGGAGATTGTTGGACATTGGGTTCAAAGCTTCCCACAAGTTTCACGACATGGGTTAACCCCCTCTCGTGGCTCCGAACTCTGATGATTGTGGTAGAGACTAATGTCTACCAGTTTTGGTCTAACGACAATCGTAGTCCAACAATTGATGATTATGGAGGAGATGTAAGACTTGATCCACGTGTTGCGCAAGTTTTGTTGTAGGCCAAGAAGTCATCAAAGAAAAGTAAGACAAAATGATGTAGAAGGGGCTTATAGATGTGGTTTATGAGGCATTGGGAGGTGGAAAGGGTATTGCAAAGACCAAAAGGCATAAACAAAAACTTGTAATGACCTTCATGAGTGTAGAAAGTTGTTTTTGGAATATCAAGTTTGGTGAAAAATTGTGCTCTCTGTAACTCATCTAAAAGATCATTAATCACTGAAATGATAAATTTATCTTTCACTATCAAGTTATTAAGATCTCAAAAATCAAGATGCACCGAGTGCCTTATTTTTAAAGAACCATGACAATAAGATAAGATTAGGGTTGGTACTAGGACAAATGCCACTGAGAGCTAATAGCCCCTGCACATATTTTCAATTTCATTCTTTTGGGCAAAAGGATGACAATGTGGGCGCACATTCGGTGGTAGGCTACTGGGAAGCAGTGAGATGGCGTGATCATGCTTTCCACGTGAGGGTGGTAATCCTTGGGGATGTTCAAAATCTTATGGGTGTTTGTTCATTACTAATTGCAAATTTGGATTCACTGGACGAGAAGTGTCCTCAAAAGCTTGAATAACATGGAATTGTGCAATAATGCTAGAATGGATCCTTTTTAGAAGCTTTTTCATACAATAGGGCCTGGTAACTTCTAGAGAACTTTCTTTGAGATCTTTGAGCATGTAGGAATTGCCATTTTAATGAAAACTCATGTATAATGCTAGGGAATCCATCGTGATGGGGCTTAATGTTCTTAACCATTCAACACCTTATGTTCGACAACTCATGTATTCCAACAGAGGACAAACACCTTCAATAACCACTCACCCAACCAGATCAAAGATCAACACACCGATATTTTGACATGGTAAAACCCCTACGGGGAAACATCCACGACCCCAACCAACACGACCACTTGGAACAGTTTATTAATGCAAAATAAAAAGATTACAAAGAGATTTTACAAGAGAGTTTCTCACAATCAATCATTGACAAATGACCCTCCATACTTTTTAAATAGAGATCATGGACCAATCGGGTGTTAAGCCACAGATCAATGTAGTCTTTAAGATCGAGGAGAATATGAACCATCAGATCACTCTATGTTGGGAACATATCGTGATCATTGGATTTCTTAACTACAAATGCATAGTAGTGCATACTAAAGAAACACACTAAGAAACACACTTTTACCTAACGACACATTAGACCAAGTAGATCTTAACTAACTCCTAAGTGTCTAAATATCTTAACATCCCCCCTTAAGAACAACTCGGGATAGGATTGAAGGATTTACAAAAGTGACACAATAGGAGAAGGAAGGAGGCATTAGAGCTTATCCTCCCTTAATGACAACTTCTTGAACTCCTAACATAGATCGAAGTTTGGAAAACTTTGCTTTTGTAAGAGACTTTGTGAAAATGTCCGCAACTTGATCTTCTGTAGCGCAAAAGAGCACTTCAATAGCTCAATCATGAATGAGCTTTCTGATGAAGTGCATGTGTAGCTCGATGTGTTTGCTACACTGATGCTGAACTGGGTCTTTGACGAGCTTGATGGCACTCTGATTGTTGCACCAAAGGTTGGATCTGAAAGGATYTGTTGAACTCACAAGGCTTCCTGAATTGCATTTACCGTTGCTCGGTATTAAGCTTCTGTTGAAGAAAGTGCAATAGCTTCTTGTTTCTTACATGCCCAAGTGACAAGGCTGAAAACATAACTTGCAGTAGACTTCCAATCATCAGGGTCGCCTGCCCAATCTGAATCAGTGAAGCCAACCAATAAAGGAGTCTCCCCTAAACTGTAATGTATCCCGAACTGAACTGTACCCCAGACATAATGAAGTATCCTTTTGGCTGCTTTCGAATGGATTTCATGGGGTGTTTGCATATACCGGGCAATAAAACCAACAACAAAGGAAAGATCAGGAAGGGTGTGATCCAAGTATAAGATACTACCAACTAACTGACAGTACAAAGTGGCATCAACTTCGGGAGAAGTACAGGTGGCAACAAGCTTGACTCCAGACTAGAAGGGAGAAGGGGCTGGTTTACAATCTTCCATGTGGAAGCAAAGAAGAAGGTCACAAACATACTTAGACTGGGAAAAACAATTTTCCTTCCTTGGTTTGCAAAACTTAGAGACCAAGGAAATATTACAAAAACCCTAAGTTTGTCATTTCAAATTTCTTCTTAAGGTTGGTTTTCACATGGTTTAAAAGTTTGGAGTCACTACCAGTAAGGATAAGTTCATCAACATAAAAGACACAAATTATGAGATGGCTTCCTACTTTCTTGGTATAGACATTAGGATCAAAATTTCATATAAAAAATCTGGTGTCAATGAGAAAGTTGTCCATTTTGGTATACCAAGCTCGGGGATCTTGCTTAAGACCATAAATAGATTTCTTAAGGTGACAAACAATGCTAGTCATTCTGGACATATAGCCAGGAGGTTGTTCCATGTAGATTTCTCATTTCAAATCCCCATGCAAGAAGACATATTTAACATCCATCTAATGGACATCCCATTTATGTGAGGTAGCAAGGGCAAGAACAAGGAAGATGGAATTCGTTTTGGCTATAGGGGCAAAGGTTTCATTATAGTCAATTCCTTCGAAACTAACCGAGCCTTGTTCCTTTCAACACTTACATCTGATGCATACTTAGTTCTGTAGACCCATTTACATCTGATGCATACTTAGTTCTGTAGACCCATTTACATCTGACAATCTTTCTTCCTTTTCGAAGAGGTACAAAATCCCAAGTATCATTTCCCATTAAAGAACAATACTCTTCATTCATTGCTGTATCCCAATCTGGATGACCTGAAACTTCTGCAAATGTCTCTGGATCATGAGTCTCTGAAACTTGAGCCAAAAGAGAGGAGGCTCGCTAGAACTGTGAACGTGTTTGACGTTGGTCTGAAGGATCATTGACAAGCTCACCAATTGCTTCTCGTTTTGAATGGACCCATCTAAGAAGCGGTGGCGATGGTGCTGGTTCAGGTTAAATGGACTCATCTAGAGGAAGGTGAGCAGGCGGAGGTGGATTTTCATCCTCACTGTCATCATCTGAACAATAAACCAAAATAGGAACATAAGAAGGTACAAACACCAAAGATGACTCGCAGGGCGAAGAAGACACAATCACCGAATTAGGCTCACATGCAAAGATATTTTCATCAAATTTAATATCTCTTCCAATAATAATTTCATTACAATGTGGTTGAAGAAGTCTGTAACCTTTGACATCTTCAAAATAACCAACAAATATTTGGATGCCTTGTGTAGTGTAGTAAATTGTAAAATTATTGTTCACATATTCACCTCCATTATCTGTTCTTAACCTTTGAATTTGATGTCTATATTTCTTTTCTACAAGGGCCTTGTAGGCCATAAACTTATCAAAAACTTTTCTCTTAAGTTTTAAGAAATAAATCCAAGTACGTCTGGAAAAGTCATCAATGGAAGTTAAAAAATACTTGCACCCAAAAAAATGAGAAAAAAATGGACCACACAAGTCACTGTGAACAAGATGCAAAGGGCCTGAGTCATGTTTGTCAAAACTGTTCCGATGATGTTTGCCGGGAACACAACCGACACAAACATAGTCTCTACATGAAACAAGAGGAATACCAATCACCATATGTTGATTACATAGCTGTTGTAATCAATGATAGTTTAGATGACCAAACCACTCATGCCAATGTTTTCTCAAGTCATCCGCTATGAGCAACAAAAATTGATGGAAAATATGATGACCCAAAGTTGTCAAACTTGTACAACCTGGTAATATCATCAACAATTCTAGTGGAAAGAACATGCTGAGGATATTTTAGATCTTTGATTACAACTTGGTGAGGTGAAAAATCTACGGTTTTACCTTCACCCGAATGAGTGATTTGATATATTGATAGAAGGTTACATGAAAGACTTGGAACACATAATACACCATTGAAATAACCATTATCTACCTGAACTGTTCCAGACGCTACAACACTAAGAGATCTATCATCACCAACAAATATTTTCTTGGTGTTACATTCATTTAGAGCGTAAAATATGGCTTTATCCTTAGCCATATTATAAGATGCTTCAAAATTAATAAACCACTCATTAGAAGAAGAAGTAGAAGTAGAAGTTGCATTGAAGGAGAAACTAGAAGCATAAAGTGTATGTCCATGAAAAGAAGAAGAAGAAGTAGAATCAATATTGATGTTGTGCTTCTTCATCGCTGCTTCTAAAGCTACCATCTTCTTCAAACATTTGGATTCATCTTGACCATCTTTCCCACAAAAGTTGTAATGTTTGCCATTCTTCCTATTTTTAGATTTTGCTCCTTTGTCACCATTAGGAGATGAAGCTGTCTGAGTGGGTTCGACACTCTTGTTTTGCTTGTTGTTGTGCTGAGGATGTTGCTTCTTGGGATTCTTGGGTTTATCTTTCTGCTAGGCGACTAAGGCTTTGTTGGAGGCACCTGCAGTGCTGATCACTCTACAAGCTTATCTTTCTCTTTAATCAAGGCATAACAAAATGACTCAAGAGTGGGTTTTTTATAAGCTTTCTCTAGAGCCTCTTTCATGGCATAAAAGGTAGATACAAACATATAATATGCACTACCTAGCTTAGAAAGAATAATATAGATGCAACACTCTTCTTCCAATTTTATGTTACACTCTTCACATACAATTCCAAGTGTTTTAAACTTAGATAGATAGTCTTCAATGTAAAAAAATCATTTGGACTTAAAGTCAGTATCTGATTTTCTAACTGATGTGCTCGAATAATATTGTGTTTACCAAACACAGATTCAAGTTTTTCCCAAGCTTCAACGGGGTCATCAATTCCTTGAAGGTGGAACCTTAAATTAGGAGAGATGGACATTCCGATCATTGCACTTGCTTCATCATTTCTATTAGCACATTTGACTTTCTTTTCATCAACAGTGGGTTCTTTTTCCTCTCCCAAGGTAATTTGGTACATGCCTTTACTTCTTATTAAATATTGCATATGAGATTTCCATTGGAAGTAGTTGGTGTTGGTAAACAAAACATCACTGGAAGAAGCCATATTAAATATGCAGATAATATGGATTTAAAAACTGAAACTAATGATTTAGATGAAAATATCTCGAAAAATTAGGCAGTTTAAAAAAAAACCGACACTGAAAACGGACTTTGAATGTGAAAGTTATACTCTTTTACAAAAGACATAAATGGTAAGCAAAGAGCCACGCAACAAGTAGAAGTTGGTCCATTTGGTGATACCCCTCCAAATAACCTCACTTTTACAAATAAGTTGCTTTATGAAGTGACCCACTTTTATAAAAAGAAGCGGGGATCACTTTTACAATGAAGTTGCTTTATAAAAGAAAGTTGCATGTAAAATAAATAACTTTAAAATAAAATATTAAAGCCACTTATAGTGATTCACTTTTATCTTTGAAGTGAAATACACTTTACAATGGATGCATGAACTTTAAAAAAAAAAAAAAAAGAGACTTGAACTCAAGACCTCTTACTTAATAAGACAACTTTTAGCCAAGTGAGCTAACAAAACATATTGTATTGTTTAGGAGGATTGGGGTGTTGTTGTTGTTGTTGTGGAAGATGGCTTTGGAGAGTGTGCTCATTAAAAAACTATTTTCACAGAAGAAATTTTTTTCGCTTCTCGATGACAACACGGGTTAGATCTCGGTTAGCTTACCTGGAAAATGCACATTTTCTAATTTGTTTTTGATTTTCCGAAATTGCACAGGGCGCGGGGAAAATAACATACATAGATCCAAAATAGTAGTAACCCAAAAACAAAAAATAGAAAACCAAAATAAAATAAAAAAAATACTCTACAATTTAAAAAAAAAGGGCATATTATGGATAAATTCGTAAATGAGGACATAAACAAATCTCCCTAGTTCGAGAACCCAAAACTAGAACAAAACACAACAATATAAATTCCTTTACTTAGATTTTAGAATCGAAATACGAATAGATAAGTAGATCGTACCTTTTTATCCAAAGTTTGCTTTCGTTAACTGAAGCTCCAAATTCGAACCCAAAGTATTTTGCTATAGATCTGTGTAGGAATCAAACAAATCAAGTGAAAGAAACAATACAACACATATTTCGATAAATCTATGTAGATGACAAAGGAAAAATACAATAAAGATAATATACAAGCTTTATAGGAAAGGGAAAATATAATTGCACTAATAAATTAAGAAACAACTTACAACCAAGCCTTGGCGTTGACAAACTCCTTCTAGCAGTTCAATGCTTCAATACCCTTGCAACCTCCATGAATGCCATCACCATCTCTTGAGCACTTTGGCTCCATTTAATCTTTTAGATCTTTTGTTCCTGAGATTAAACTTAAAGCTCAAAGAGTAATGTAAGGTATCAAGAAAGTTTAAAGAGAATGTTTTTAAAAGAGTGTTTTTTTTACCTTTAGTTATATAAGAAATGATCCTTAAATGAAATTAATAATAGGATAGTAGAGAGGCCATATTTCATTGTCCGAGTCACAATTATAATATCAAGTGGTGTGGAAGAAACTTACAAAACCGTTAAACAAAGCTAGGCATCAATGGCAGATGAGTCTCACCTTGTTTGCGGTAGAAGAAAGTAAAGAGTGCACCCTTGAACAAGATATGAGATGCAATAATTCAAATAGCTTGCAAGTCTTGTATTACTTACAATAAATACAGAGGAAAAACTGCTTACTTAACAAATTGCTGATATAATGTGATTACAGTAGTTGTGATACTAAATTGCAATCAATCGCTTATCAAGGAATTACATAAGGAAATTTGGAGATGCGAAAATACAGAAGAAGCACATAACTAAAACTGAACATAATTTGGAATCTCTCTCTGCACTTGTATTAATACTCCAAAAAATGAGAGTTTCTTCTATTACATCCAACAATAAACAACCTCAAATAGATCTTGAATATATGTATTTATACAAAAACTATCACAACTCAAACGGTTGGACTTCTTACAATAAAAATAACATATATTTGAAATAAGACAACAATGTGTAAAATCTGATGAGTTTCGTTGGTATTCCCCTCTATCTCTTCGTCTGCTGGCATAAGTGTTTCTTCTCCTTATTCCTTTAGGCTGAATACATATGTAATATAGGCAACCTTAATAATTCAACATACTGTCTTGACCGTTTTGGTTTTGTTGCCAGTCCCTCCAGCTATGTTCAACAATGCAATGACATTTTCTTACTTGCTCCCAACTGTGCTTTCTTTTCCACGTTCAATGAATTGGTTGCATCTATCCAATAATTCCACCACAAGCCTTGAAGGCTCAATTGTTTCATTCACCTCGAAAGTGAATAATTTCCTTTCTACTTGAGGTAGCCTTCCTTGGATTCTTTTCACTTCTTGAGTTGTGGCCTGTAATTGTAAGCTTGGATTCACTAACCACTTATTGATTTTAAGAAGATCAATCTGGCTCATTTTCTGAATGGTTTCCAGAGTTTCCTCTTTGCTCGTTATGGAGTTTTGCTGGTTCATTTCTATATCAATTTTCCCCAGGACTTCCGCGATATCACTTCCCTTAAGATCAATTAGTCCTTTGTCTAATGATGACAACGTTTCTAGGCAAGCCTCTTTTACTCCTCTGGAAAATCTTTTGCTTTCTGCCAGATTTGTCTCCCAGACCTTTAGAGCCATATCACCTCTTATTTGTTCAGACAGGGAGAGAAAAGGAAAATCAGGGACATTGTCCTTCTGTACCAATACGATGGCTTCTTGAAACTTAACTCGAGCTGAGTGAGCCTCTCTTTCTTTGATGTAGATTTCCTTCAGAGAAATATCTACTGTCTGGTAGCACTTTTGAATAACATCTATCTTCAGAAAGAGGTCTTGCTGGGCATCTTCCAATTTCTCATTTATTTCCAACGTTTGAATTTGGAAGGTCGAAATGTCTATCGAGGTACCTTCGATCAGCTTCAATCTAGCTTGCAGTTGTCTTATAAATTCACCCCATTGAGTGATTAGACCCTGGTTGATTTGTGAACTCAGATGGAACTCATCAAAATTGGCCCGAAGCTGTTGAATTTGCTGTCGATCATTAGATTTGATCTGCTCGAAGTCTTGACTCAATCTATCCCGCACAGTCTGTTCAACGATGTATATCTTCTTTTGTAACTATTCTACCAAAAGAAACTTATGTCGCAGTTGTTCGGCCAAATTATCTATAGACCATTGATTTGCGGTGGCAAAAGCACCCAATGAACCTGCAATTTCTTTTGTGAATTCTGTATCATCTGTATCATTCCCGTCATATACCATTCTCCACCTTTTAGTTATCACTCCATCCTTCTGGTGTGATTCCTTTTTCATGATGGCCTTCCTTTTCCTACTAAAGAAGAAATCCAAAGGAGGCATTTCTTTGGGTGAGATGGGGGTAAGATCACTTACCAAAATAATTTCGGAACTAAGATTTTCGAAGCTGTATTGCAAAGGAGTAAGTGATGTAATGGGAGTAGCAATCTCAGTGGACTGTTGTTGCTCCATGGTATTTGAGGTGCCAACAGGGGTAGTTGGTGACGAGGGAGGTGGAATTTGCTTTAGGTAAGCTTTGTGTTGAGCTATTGTCCGAGGGATTAGCTGACCTGACAGTGAGGCTTCTAATTCTTGTGTCAAAACCTCTGAGCTCTTCGGGGTTTCCTAAACCTTGTGTTTACTAGAGTGCTCTGGTTCAGAACTTGTAGGCATAGATTTTCGTGCAGGAGGAGTGACTATTGATTCTCCTTGTAGTACCTTTGGAAGATTATTTCACCTGTGCCTTTAGAAATTGAGGAAACCAGGTTGTTGATACCGTGGCAGGGTTTGGAGTCTGTCCTGTACCTCTTCATAAGACCTAACTCCCCTGAATATTTCGTCATACGGGGAATTTTCATGCACATATATTTTCATGTTGAATTGGGCTAGGTGGTTTTCCACAATCTTGTGTGGGTCGTGCCTTTTGAATTCGATGTCAACCAATTTGACACCTTTTAGAGCTGCAACCTCCACTTTGGAGTGACCGAAATCCAGTAACGAAAACATGCCAACCTGAATGGGGAAAGTCGGCCATACCTTTTTCTGTGCTGCCTTCAATTCTTTGCTGATGCCTCCTGTTACTGTCTGGTAGACCACTTCTCTGCATACTAGTTGATCTGGTAAAAATCACAGGATAGCATGGGGAGGGACAGAGCACCCAAAAAATATGATATAGGAGAAGTTCTCTGTAATGAACCAATCTGCTAGCTTACCCAGATTCTCCATAATCCGGTCTGAAATTTGAGGGGGTGGGTGGCCATACAGGGCTATGTGAACAAGGATCACAACATTGTGGAAGATTTCATAAAATAAATCCTTGGCTTTTTCTTCCCATAGTTTGGAATGGTAGAAATGAATGGGCTCAACACTGGTCGGAGTCCAGCTCCAATTCATCAATGGGAAATGAGTCATGAAACAGATGGTGTCCATGATATATGTCGACATATAAAAGGGGGCAGGCTGTCCCTTTGACTTCACTGTTTTATATTCTGCAATCTCTTTGGCCAAGTTATCAGACAACATTTTGGCCCAATTAAAAGCAAAACCCTCTGCTACCTCGTGAATGATGAATACCCATTCCACCGAGAAATGCGTGGGGACTCTTCTTTCCGAACAATCGAAATAGCGTCAGGGATACATACACCATGGGAACGTCCAGATACGTTGTGGCATACATACCATGAGCATCAGTTATGAATTTCTCCAGGTTCCTCCACCAAGACTTGATTATCTAGGGACAATTTCTGGTGTACTGGATGCACTCCTTCTACTCGAACTCCATAATGAATGCAACATTGAACGTATATCTAGGATTAGGGGATAGTTTGTACATTACTTTCATATGTTTTGGTTGGAAAGAGCCGACAACAACCTTTTGATGGTTGACAATGCTCCTAGTCTGGATGTTGATGTGCTCCAAGGCCCAACTTATCATGTCTTTGTAAGGCACGAGTCTCGACCGTGCTGCTATTTTGTGTAGTTACGATTGTGTTATATTTCTGAGTTTAGCTACATAAGTATCATCTTATTCTTCAGCAGAGTCCTCTAGACAGTTGATGATTTCCTATTCTAGAACCTCAAACACCTGTGTCCAAGATTTAACAGTGTCCATAGCCCGCGACATGGTGTCCGAAAGAACGTCCACGTTTGGGTTTGAATCTTCGCTAGCCGCATCAGGATTTTTCATCATTTTCCGTGGTGCCATAATCTTTAAGAAATCGAGTGAGGTTACCTGTTGCAGAGAAAATCCATGAGCTTTTTAAACTGATAAAGCTTGCTAATTGCGGAAGGTGAAAATGAATTCGAAATCCAAGTGCTTATATTCAAATCAGATACGTTGATTTTCGTATAACTTCACTGACGAAAAATATATTATCTTTAATGGAAATGTCTACCTGGCGATCCACAATCCACATTTGAATCATTACCCTAAATTAGTCATAAATGTCATTAATATTCGACGGTTCATGTTCGGTAGTTTAAGATGAGACAGAGTGAGAATTTCCTGAATCTCGAATCTGCGAAGGTTAATATTTGGATAATTGCATTTAAAACCTTAATTAATCATGTTTAAAAAAGGTGTGTCAACTTCAAGTGTTTCAGGAGTTCGAACTTCGGGAAATTTTAATGTATCTCGAGAGGGAACCCTCGAAACCCGAAACCCGAAACCCAAAACTACGAAGCGATTAATTATCCTGTAATCGATCTTAAGTTTTAATTAATCATATTCAATTTTAAGTATTTCGGAAATTCGGATTTCGGGGATTTTGGGATACGATACAGGATAAACGTCTGAACTCCAAACTGTGAAGTCATTAATGATCTCTTGACCATGATTAACTTAATTAATTAAGGTTTAACACCTCGACATTTTGACACTTCGGTGATTCGTGAATTCATTCTTTGTTAAAATCCCGAAGGATCATCTTCCGTAGTGATGTGTTAGATGACGTGTTGAGAAAAGGGAGGTGCCACATGTTACTTGGAATCGTATGAATCTTCTAGAAAAAGTGTTAGAAATGGGTGCCACGTGTCAACTCAAGGAAGGCCCAAAAGATACACATGTCCTACGACTTGCGTCTTTTAAAAGGTTTAGGAAAAATCGAGAGTAGATACCTTCGGGTTTCAGAGTTTTTTATCGTTAAGAATTATCAAAATGCCCGAAGCACGAAGCTCCAAAGAGACACTTAGTGATTTGCCTCTTTAAAATTCAGGCGGCTCCAGAACTCTGAAGGTATTAGGGTCATTCGATCAAAAAGGGAAAACTCATCAACGACGGATATCATGCGTGCCTTATTACTAATTAACTAGAAATGAATTTGATTTAAAATTCAAAAGTTATTTTCTAAGTTACCTTTTCTTTGGGAAATATATATTTTCATGAGATGAGGACTATAAAGCTCAAAAGTTTAGAATTGTATGTGTTTCAACATAGGCTCCATCTAGGGATCACGTCTTCCTGTGAGATGCAGAAGAACAATAGTGTGAGTGCCTTTATTGGGGAAATGGAGTCATTATTGTATTTATGGGAAACACCTTTAAGAATTAATCACACAGAGAAAAAATGAACTTCAACCGAATCTAAGAAAACCTTTAAAACACCTCCAATTATTTATCTCAAGTTATGCTATTAATAATTTCCCTTTCCTGGAACTGAGTTTGGATCTATTTAAGATATTCATAATGACTTCAACTGAAATATCAGACTTCGACTGACTTCGTTCGTATCAAGGTTAAGTAGACGTGACAATTTATTTATGGAGTCTCTCATTGGTTCAAAGTGTAAAGATTACCTGAAAGAGAATTAGATATCAGAGTATATTTCATAGATATGTATGACAACCATACACATATTATAGATATTGCTTCACTGCCAGTGAGCCTGTTCAATACCCCGATGAATTTATCTACTTCTCCCATTGAATTTCCTTTCACCACTTCAATTAACATATTTTCATTTTGTTGAGATGAGGGCAATCATTACATGAATTTCCTTTCATCATCTCTTTATACAAGATGGGGGCAATCAAATTATGAATTTCCTTTCACCATTTGTTTTGGACAAGGCAGGGGCAATCAATTAATGAATTTCCTTTCACCACCTGTCTTAAATTTTAATATTTTGAACTGGAGGCAATCAATCTGTATGTATCATACAAGGGATGATATATGCTTAGAATTCAAAAGAAGGTCTGTCATAATTTTTAAGTATACTCTGAAACTAATTTTCTCCAATCTTCAATACACCTTCGCCTATAAGGAATATTTTATAGGGATTTTGAATTTCAGCGATCAACCTTGAGCAAATCGGTCAAATTAAAATCTGATAGAAGATCTAAAGTCATTGGGATTATCCTGAACATACTTTCTTTAAGTTAAAATCAAAGGAACATAAATATCTTCGCCTAGTCTTGTTTTGGAGACATGTTTTTAAGTTTTCGGAGCCAAGGTGTAACTCTTTCTTTATATGAAAACCCAAGAAAAGTAGCGAAAATCGGAAAGTAATAAAAGCTCAAGGATAGGCACAACTAAACAAAGCGATGATTCAGAGGGTCATACACAAAAGGATCTCGTTCCGACACAAGTTTTTTTATGGATTTTCGAACTTTCCTTCAAGCCCTTTTTATTTTTATTTCCTTCTTTTATTTGATTTTTTATTTGATTTTCATTTTATTCAGAGAAGGCTTCAGAATTAATTTGTAATATTCATACTTTTCTGATCTTTGATCAGGTGACAATATTTATATGAGTGAAACCTCCTTTACATCTGATAAGATTTCTTTAAAATTTTAGCTGGAACTAACAGAATAGGAGTTCATACCTCAGATTTCCTTTGTGTTTTCAATCAAGTAAATCATTAATTTATCACCTGTTTTGAGAGAAAGCAAATGTTTTGAAAAATGAGTGTTGGATTATGATACATCCTTATCCCTCAACTGACAGTAAGTATTTTTCACGGAAACAAACATGGGAAATGTCAGAAACTTCCGCAGAAATAGAAATGACATGTGGTACATGTTTTTATATTTTTGTTTTGATGATATAAAGTAAACGTGGTTTATTTACAGTGAAAGTAAAATTTGGATAATTTACAAAAGAAGAATAAAATTGCAAATCGAAACATGGAAACTGAAACCGATATATACAATGGGAATATGGAATATGATTATTGCATAAAATGTTTTAGGTAACGGCCGTTTATAGGAGCGTCAAGAGTTTTTCCGTCAAGGTTTTCCAGTAAGAAAGAATTTTTCCCCTCAACAACTGCAATCCTGAATGGTCCGAAAAAAATATGGTCGAACTTGCCATGTTTCCCTGCATCTTCTTTCTTAGCGTCCCACTTCAAAACTAAATCTCCAGGGAGAAACTATCTGTCTTTATCTTTTTTTATCGAATAAGGCCTTCATATTATCTTGGTACTTTTGAAGTTTGTCGTCTACTTCGGCCCTATTTTGTTGGACTTTGATTATTTGATTTATCCTTCTTGTAACGTCGTTTAGCTCTTCATTTGCATCCTGCCAGAGCTTCATCATAGGAAGAGAGAGATTTATAGGAAGGACAATGTCAGTACCATAAACCATTTGAAAAGGGGACATACCTATTGACTTCTTGGTGCCGATTTGATTCACCCATAAGGCGTATTTCAGGTGAACGTGCCAAGCCTTCTTATTTTCTGTCAACACGTTTTTGATTATAGTCATCAGGCTCTTGTTGGATGATTCGGCCAACCCATTCCCCTGAGGATAATAGGTTGTAGAATGTCCTAACACAATGTTGTATTTTTGGCAGAAATTGACCATTTCCATAGATTTGAAATCTTGGGCGTTGTCAGTGACTATTTTTCGAGGACAACCAAATCTTGATAGGATGTTCTCTTCCAAGAAGTTCATGACTACCGAATCCGTAGCATTCCAAGTTGGAATGGATTCGACCCACTTCGTGAAGTAATCAGTAGTGGTTAAAATCCATTTATGTTGGGCGCTTGACTGCAGATGGATTTCTTCGATGAAATCTAGACCCCATTGTTGAAAGGGAGCTTCCGTTTTGACCGGGATTAAATGCAGTGCAGGGAGCTGTTGCTTACCAGAGGACAATTGGCAAGAGTTGCAAGCTTTGACCTTGGCATTCACATCAGTAAATAACTTTGGCCAATAATATCCAACTCTTAAAATCTTGTAGGCTGTTGCCCTCCAGGCGTGGTGCCCTCCACACGCTCCTTCGTGAAATTCATTTATGATACTTTTTGTCAAGAAACATAACAAGAAACCTAGAGGATCTTTCGAGTACAATTGGCCATCAATAATACAATATTTGACTGCGTGTAGCTTCAAAGTTCTCGCTTTGGACGTAGTCATGTCATGCTACTGAAGGGTAAGGAGGTATGAAACAATATCACAATAACAAGCAGAGGAAGAAAACTTTTCTTCAATCTGAATCGTAGGTGTTTGATCATCAAGCTCCTCTATATCCAGATGATATCCGTGTGATTCCAGGTGATTTATCCCGAGTGCCCTGAAATTCGATTCGGCTAACTGTTTCGCCAGGCCTTGACCTTTGACTAGTTTGGTCGACTTTACTTCTAGATCGAACGCCTGAATTTTAACTAACCATCGACCTCTCTTTCCATCACTATTTGGTTGAACCAATATTTCCTTGACAACGCTTGTTGGCATGTAAGCGATTAGTTTGGAATGTAACACATATGTCCTGAAAGCTTTGAGGCCTTTCACCATTGCATAAGCTTGTTTTTCAAGTATATCATATTTTGATTTTTCATCCTTGAGACTTTTACTGAAAAATACTATTGGCTGCTCGAATCTTTCTTTGTTCTTTTGCAGGAGCACCACTGCGATAGTATGTTCAGAAGTGAAAGAGAAGATCATGAATTCCTTAGTATAGTATGGACTGGATAACACTGGTGCTTCGCCTATAGCTTTCTTGAATCGTTCGAATGATGTTTTAGCCTCAATGGTCCATTTCACTTCGTTGTCCTTCTTCAACATATCTGTAATCAATTTAATTATTTCAGCAAAATTGGGAATGAATCGTCTCAAAAAGTTGATCTTTCCTAAAAAATATTGAATTTCTTTTCTGTTCCTAGGAATATTAATCATGTCTATAGCCTCAACTTGTTTAGGGTTGACCTTGATTCCTTCTTTTGACACTATATGACCCAGGAGATTACCTTCCTTCATAGCGAAATGTGATTTCTTAGGATTAAGAGACAAACCAAATTTTCTGCATTTTTCAAAAGTCTACTTGAGGTGTAGTAGATGTTCTGCATTAGAGTTAGAAAAAACCGTCAAATCATCAAGATAAATAACAAAAAAATTGTCTCTCTCACCGATGAAATCTATATCCATCGCTCTTTGGAAGGTGGCTCCTGCGTTCATCAGACCAAAATGCATCTTTTCATACATGAAAATTTCCCACAGAGTGGTAAACACAGTATTTTAGTTGTCGTCTTCATGGACAACAATTTGATTGTATCTCAATTATGGACATTCTGTTCGCTTCAACTACTTTTTCTAGAACATGATCCATTTTTGGTAGTGGGTAGTTGTCTTTGAGGGATGACCGATTTAAGTTTATGAAATCTACACATAGTCTTATTTCACCATTTTTCTTTCCGACGGCTACCAAATTTGCTACCCATTCGAAATATCTGAGTGGAACGATAATATTTGCATCGAGAAGCTTCTTGAATTCCCTTTCTATCACTGGCAGGAGGATATAATTTATCTGTCTAAGTTTCTGCCTGAAATGTTTGATACCATGTTTCAGAGGAATCTTGTGTTCAATAATAGAGGTATCGTAAGTTTTTAGATCATCATAGGACCATGCAAAAACGTCTTTATACTGTCTAAGCAACTTGACGTACTTGTCCTTCATTTGGGCTGGAAGGTATCTAGATATATTGACCAGTTTAGGATCTTCTTTAGTTCCTATATTACAGTCTTCAACCTCTTCGGGCTGAGGTCGTAAGGTAGAGTTTAAGGGTATGTCATCTTGGTCAAACAATATCTCTAAGGGGATCTGATTGTTCTTAAGCACGAGCATGTGGTGGTTTGCAATCTTACCCTAGAATTTTTTGGGGTCTTCACCTTCTTGCATAATCCAAGTGGGATCATTCTGGTTTTCCTGATCTATGTGAGTTTAAGAAAACTCATCAATCATCTCCAGAAATTGTTTAATTTGTTTTTCGTCTTCGAACACTTGCCAGTGTTGAAGGTTGTTCGAGATCAAGGGTATATGTCTCATCTCGATGTGATATTTCAGTTTTAGGACAGTAGGTGGTACAAAGGTTGCAACAACTTTGACTAAAGAATCAACCTGCTGATTTTCCATTCTGGGAATGGAGTGAATGTTAAAGGATGAGAATAAATTCTCTATCAAATCCCAGGTGCAATTTCTGTATGACCTCAGCCTTGGATACTTGGCTTGATATTGCTGTTTTAATTGTTTCATAATGAGCTCTGCGTAACCATAAACTATCAGATGTTCAATTTTTAACTTTATGGCAGCTTCTAATCCTAAGACTAGAGTTTCATATTCACAGACATTATTCATATAATTGATCTCCCACTGTAATCTATATGAGAAGGGAATAATGTACTCATCTCCTGGAGCTACAAATAACACTCTAGCCCCTGCTCCTTCACAGGACGAAGCACCATCAAAAAACATTTTCCACATTCCTTCTCTACTATTTACATTTTTCTTTGTTTTTTCTACTTTTTTATTTTCTTCTTCTATACATTCTTCGAAATTGTCATCTATCGATAATATACAATTTTCTAAGTCCTGATCAACAACATAGTCTGGGTAATTATTTTGATTTTGAGGGTTACTTACCATATACACTAGTCTAGTTTCTCTGTACAGTCATGTGAATTGTCCATTGAAAATTGGGATCGTAGTGTAAGTCATGTCCAACTGAACTGATCCTCCTAATTTGGCCCCCCAAGACCTAGATAGAAGCATACCGTACTTGGCAGGGACGTCATAAACGACCACATCCATAAGGACACTTTTTACAGGGATTTGAGCAATATTTTTTACTAGATCCTTAATCATGCCAAGACACTTAACTTTTCTGGAATCAAACGAGTACAAGTCTTGATAGGATCTAGTAATTTCGAGGCCCAGTTTCTCCATGATAATTTTAGGCATTAAATTATGAGAGGCCCCAAAATCCAACATACAATTGTGGAGTAAGTGGTCATGCACAGTTAGTGTAATATAAAACAGAGCAACAAAATTCTTAGTGTTTTCGATGTGTGGATCGAACATCATCGTAGGTCTTTCATCTTGTAGATTAATAACATCTGCATGACATTCAGCATTGGAAAGAATTATCACTTTGGCAATTTTCTTTTTATAAATTGGATTTTTTACAAGCCCAACCAGAGGCATGGGAATTTTAATTTTATTAAGTTCATTTTCCAAACTGAAACCCCCAATTGTTTTTTCAATTTCTCTGGTTGGAATTTCTGCTTCTGTATTTTTCGATTTTTAAGTTTGCGTTGCTCTTGTTTCAACTGGCTTTGTTCGGGCAACTTGTGTTTCAGTTGATGGTTTAGTACTTACTGCCTCATTCATTTTGTTGGAGTTCGACCATTATTGAGTCGACGATTCTTTGATAGGGAGAGTCTCCCAGATTATTGGTGCTTTCCTCATTATTAAACATGTATTATAGATCTAAATACTTCTCATAATCCTGTCTAGTTAAATGTGGCTCAAGATCGTCGTCGCTAAGGTTGTTCAGGTATTCTTCTAAATCCTCATAATTTTTCATATCATCCCTTTGCATAAAATTTTCAGTTTTAAATGGGGCTTGGATCTTTTGATCTTAATTTTTTATTTGTCTCTGTTGCATCTGGGGGTTAGGGTTTCTCTTGAACTGATTCCTAACGTAAGTATCAGGTTTGGCTTGATCTAGCTCCATCATGGATATTTTGTTTGATAACTCTTTGATTATTTTTTCCATCTCATCCATCTTTTCTTCTGCTGACTTGTCAGATCCAGAGGGTTTGACTTGTTCTTTGAAATGTATAGGTTCTTTGGTTCCCGTTTCAACCTTAGTTTTAATTTCCCGGATGCCATCATATTAGATTCAATTTCAATGGCATCATCTTTCATTCCTGCTAGTGTGGCAGATCTTCTTTCTCTTAAGAGGAGAGAAAAGTTAGGTTCAAAATCCCCCTGCAAAAGTTACTTTTGCAGCAGGTTGAGAGGGTTTGATTTTAGCTAGGATTTTGTTATATAGTTTGTTGAATCTCTGAGTAAATTCAATAACCGATTCANTAGGAGGGAGTGTTAATATTATGGTAGCTTCGGGAGGTATGAACCTCTATGATGACCTATGACAAGACTAGAATCCTCCGGAAGGAAGCAAAGAATTGAAGGAAACCCTAGACAAGTTGTCGGTTGAACAAATATATTTATATTGAATTTATTGATGCCCAGAAGAAGAAGTCGGCCCACTTAGACTGGCCAGGTCGGCCCCAGTTAGACTGGCCAGTCCACTATAAATACAGGGTGCCAGTTTCATTATTTGTCATCTCAGCAGTTCAAGTGAGAGCAATTTCTGCGCAGGTAGTTGCAGGCAGCAGCAGTTTCGTGCGCAGGTTTTCTGGGAGAGTTGGAAAGTGGTGCGCTAGCTTCTAGGTGGGATCATCTGTTCAGTTTAGTTTCTATTCTTTTGCTTGGTGCATTTAGTCTCTCTTGGTTATAGATTGATACCACAATTCTCTTCTCGGTCAAGATCAAGGTGCTCGGAGGGTGGCTTAAGGCCTGTGGTTGGGTGACGAGGGTATCGTCAATGGTTAAACGAGCACAATCCTCTATATTCTAACAATGGTCCTGCATGTTCTTTAAAACGCTTAGGTTCTCTAGTTCCCATCTCGAACTTAGTTTTTAATTTCTCGGATGCCATCATATTAGATTCAATTTCTATGGCATCATCTTGCATTCCTGCTAGAGTGGCAGATCTTCTTTCTCCTAAGAGGAGGGAAAAGTCGAGTTCAAAAGCCCCTGCAAAAGTTACCTTTGTAGCAGGTTGAGAAGGTTTGACTTCAGCTGGGATTTTGCTATACATTGTGTTGAACCTCTGAGTAAATTCAAGAACTGATTCAGAATTATTTTTTCTTAAAGCTCGGAATTCAATCAAATAATAGAGATGGTCCTTTTTCTCTCCCCACTGTCTTAGAAAGGCATTTTCTAGATCATCATATGACCATATGGAACCTACCGGCAGTCCTTGGAACCAGGTTCTCACTTGTCCTTCAAAGGTTTGTACTAACATCCTTGAGTAAACATCCTCGTGTTCGATGCCAAGGATATCAGCAAACTGATCAAAAAAGGCTATGTGTTCGATCGTAGTTAAATCTTCTTCTCCCATGAATTTTGGTAGGTTTTTCATATAATTTTTGGGAAAATCATGAAGGGCGGCAGGGAGGACCAAGGGTGCGTATCTGGAAGCTACTTTGGCAATGTTTCTAGGAGGCAGATCTTTTCCTTGACCTTATCCACCTGCTCCTTCGCCTCCGATGCCACCGACACCAGCCATTGGAAGTCTAAGAGACGAACTTCAGGAGCTAAAAAGGGGATTTCCGTAAACCTCGAGGGACTAAAGTGGTGACCTTTCGGCTACTTTAGGATGTGGCAAAAGAAGTTCCAGAAAAAGGTTGTTAGGAGATGGAAAACCTAGAAGAGGAGGAAAAGGGAAATGTGGGTTGGTTTCCTCAAAATTACAAGATGTATATATAGAAGAACCGATAGGGGAGGAGTCAGGGTATAAAATATATTCTTCAGAGCTTCGGGCAACTGAAACCTTTACTTTGGGAAAAGGTGGAAACATCAAGGTGTGAATGACAGCAGGTATCGAGAGGGATATTTTGTTCTAACTGGCAGGAGTACCATTCAAGTCAATCTCAAATTTTATCTCAGGAACAATTACCTCCGGATTCTCAAGCTTAGCCTCGGGTTTACTAGTTGATGTCTCTGCAGAGGGTACTTGTTTAAAACTCTCTTCAGGGATTAGCTCTTCAATCTGAACCTTAGAATTAACTTGTGTAACTTTGGGTTGATATACTTTACTTGTTGATGCAGCAGTAGATTCGAGGTATCCCTTTGGTTTCAACAACATTTCAGTATCTGACACTGGTGTGGTCTGCTTATCGTCTGGATTTTTTTTACTATTCTTTCGACCAAATGTCAGTTTTGTCTACGGTGGAGATAAAAATAAGCCTTACTTATGTATTCAATCTTTGTTCACTTACTTAGGGAAAATAACTTTGTTTCTTCTTCCCTGGCAATGGCGCCAAAAAGATGTTGTTCCTAAGATTAAACTTAAGGCTCAAAGAGTAATGCCAGGCATCAGGAAAATTTAAAGAGATTGTTTTAAAAGAGTGTTTTTTCTACCTTTAGTTATATAAGAAAAGATCCTTAAATGAAATTAATAATAGGACAGTACAGAGGTTGTATTTCGTTGTCTAAGTCACAATTATAATATCAAATGGTGTGGGAGAAACTTACAAAACCGTTAAACAAAGCTAGGCATCAATGGAAGATGAGTCTCACCGTGTTTGCAGTAGAAGAAAGTAAAGAGTGCACCCTTGAACAAGATATGAGATGCAGTAATTCAAATACCTTGCAGGTCTTGTATTACTTACAGTAAATACAGAGGAAAAACTTATTACTTAATGAATTGTTTATATAATGTGATTACAGTAGTTGTGAAACTAAATTGCAATCAATCGCTTATCAAGGAATTACACAAGGAAAATCGGATATATGAAAATAGAGAAGAAACACATAACTCAAAGTGAACAAAAATTGGAATCTCTGTCTGCACTTGTATTAATACTCAAAAATGAGAGTTTTCTCTATTATATTCAGCAAGAAGCAGCCTTTAACAGATCTTGAATCTGTGTATTTATACAAAATTTGTCACAACTCAAAATGATTGGACTTCTTACAATATTTAATTAAGATAAACTATATATGAAATGAAACAACAGGGTGTAAAATCCGATGAGCTTCGTTGGCATTTTCTTATGTCTCTTCACCTGCTGGGAGAAACGTTTCTTTAAAGGGAGAAGGATAATCGGATGGATAGCTTTGCATGGCTCGTCAAGGAATGGATAACGGACGTGGGAAAAGTAACCGTCCATGGAAAGAATGATAATGAAATGGAGGTAAGCGGGAATTTAGAATGAGAGTGAATGAGACAGATGACTGTTTGAAAATGGAAGATAAGGAGGGTGAAAAGGAGAAAAGATTGTGTATATTTTTCTACCTGCTTCCAGCTATATTTATTTTTCTATGGGCAATACATTGATGGCATCTATCCAGCAATTTCACTACAAGCCTTGAAGGCTCAATTGTTTCATTCACCTCGAAAGTGAATAATTTCCTTTCTACTTGAGGTAGCCTTTCTTGGATTCTTTTCACTTCTTGAGTTGTGGCTTGTAATTGTAAGCTTGGATTCACTAACCACTTATTGATTTTAAGAAGATCAATATGGCTCATTTTCTGAATGGCTTCCAGAGTTTCCTCGTTGCTCTTTATGGAGTTTTGCTAGTTCATTTATTTATCAATTTGCCCCATGGCTTCCACGATATCACTTCCCTTAAGATCAATTAGTCCTTTGTCTAATGACGACAACGCTTCTAGGCAAGCCTCTTTTACTTCTCTAGAAAATATTTTGCTTTTTTCCAAATTTGTCTCCCAGACCTTTAGAGCCATATCACCTCTTAATTGTTCAGATGGGGAGAGCAAAGGAAAATCAGGGACATTATCTTTTTGTACCAATACGATGGCTTCTTGAAACTTAACTCGGGCTAAGCGGGCCTCTCTTTCTTTGATGTAGATGTCCTTCAAAGAAATATCTACTGCATGGTAGCACTTTTGAATAGCATCTATCTTCAGAAAGAGGTCTTGTTGGGCATCTTCCAATTTCTCATTTATTTCCAACACTTCAATTTGGAAGGTCGAAATGTCTATCGAGGTACCTTCGGTCAGCTTTGTTATCCCCGATATCTAGGGATAACTAGGAGATCATGTCTAGAGGCCCATAGGTTCTAGACATGAAGTATCGAGAGCAGGATTGACCTGAGCATGGCCCTGGAGGGCCCATCCTTCTTCTTCTTCGCCAGAT
>SNQJ01S0025636.1:139317-155075 GCA_010110895.2 Picea sitchensis
CTCTTTATGGAGTTCTGCTGGTTCATTTCTATATCAATTTGCCCCAGGACTTCCGCGATATCACTTCCCTTAAGATCAATTAGTCCTTTTTCTAATGACGACAACGTTTCTAGGTAAGCCTCTTTTACTCCTTTGGAAAATCTTTTTCTTTTTGCCATATTTTTCTCGTAGACCTTTAGAGCCATATCACCTCTTATTTGTTCAGACGGGGAGAGCAAAGGAAAATCAGGGACATTATCTTTCTGTACCAATACAATGGCTTCTTGAAACTTAACTCGGGATGAGCAGACCTCTCTTTCTTTGATGTAGATGTCCTTCAGAGAAATATCTACTGCCTGGTAGCACTTTTGAATAACATCTATCTTCAGAAAGAGGTCTTGCTAGGCATCTTCCAATTTCTCATTTATTTCCAACGCTTGAATTTGGATGGTCAAAATGACTATCGAGGTACTTTGATCAACTTCAATCAAGTTTGTATTTGTCTTATAAATTCATCACGTTGAGTGATTAGACCCTGGTTGATTTGTGAACTCTGATGGAACTCATCAAGATTGGTTTGGAATTGTTGAATTTGATGTCGATCGTTAGCTCCGATCTGCTCGAAGTCTTGACTTATTCTATTTCGGACAATCTGTTCATCAGTGTATATATGCTTTTGTAACTATTCTACCAACAGACACTTCTGTCGCAATTGTTCGACCAAATTATCTACAAACCATTGATTTGTGGTGGCAAAAGCACCCAATGAACCTGGAACTTATTTTGTGAATTCTGTATCATCTCTATCATTCCCGTCATATACCATTCTCTGCCTTTTAGTTATCACTCCATCCTTTTGGCGTGATTCCTTTTTCACGATGGCCTTCCTTTTTCTACTAAAGAAGAAATCCGAAGGAGGCATCTCTTCGAGTGAGATGGGGGTAAGATCACTTACCAAAATAATTTTGGAACTAAGATTTCCGAAACTGGATTGCAGAGGAGTAAGTGATGTAATGGGAGTAGAAATCTCAGTGGGTTGTTGCTGCTCCGTGGTAATTGAGGTGTCAACAGGGGTAGTTGGTGACGAGGGAGGTGCAATTTTTCCTTTCTTTAGGTAATCTTTGAGTTGAGCTAGTGTCTGGGGGATTAGCTGACCTGAAAGTGAGGCTTCTAATTCTTGTGTGAAAACCTCCGAGCTCTTCTAGGTTTCCTCAACCTTGTGTTTACCAGAGTGCTCTGGTTTAGAACCTTTAGGCATAGATTCCTGTGCAAGAGGAGCGACTATCGATTCTCCTTGTAGTACCTTTGGTAGACTATTTCGCCGGTGCCTTTGGAAACTGATGAAACCAACTTCTTGATCCAGGGGTAGGGTTTGGAGTCTTTGCTATACCTCTTCATAAGACCTAACGCCCCTGAATATTTCATCATACGAGGAATTTTCGTGCACATATCTTTTCATGTTGAATTGGGCGAGGTGGTTTTCCACAATGTTGTGTGGGTCGTGCCTTTTGAATTCGATGTCAACCAATTTGACACCTTCTAGAGATGCAACCTCCACTTTGGAGTGATCGAAATCTAGTAACGAAAACATGCCAACCTGAATGGGGAAAGTCAACCATACCTTTTTCTGTGTTGCCTTCAGTTCTTTGTTGATGCCTCCTGTTACTGTATGGTAGGCCACTTCTCTACATAACAATCGATTTGGTAAAAAATGCGGGAGAGCATGGGGAGGGACAGAGCACCCAAAAAATCTGATATAAGATAAGTTCTCCTTAATGAACCAATTTGATAGCTTACCCAGACTCCCCATAATCCGGTCTGAAATTCGAGGAGGTGGGTGGCCATACAGGGCTATGTGAACAAGGATCACAACATTGTGGCAGATTTCATGAAAGAAATCCTTGGATTTTTCTTCCCATAGCTTTGAATGGTATAAATGAATGGGCTCGACACTGGCCGGAGTCCAACTCCAATTCATCAATGAGAAAGGCGTCATGAAACAGATGGTGTGCATGATATATGATGACATATAAAAGGGGGCAGGCTGCCCCTTTGACTTCACTATTTTATATTCTGCAATCTCTTTGGCCAAGTTATCGGACAACATTTTGGCTCAATTAAAAGTAAAACCCTCTGCTACCTCGTGCATGATGGATACCCATTCCACCAAGAAATTCATGGGACTCTTATTTCTGAACAATCGACATAGCATCAGGGCTACATACACCATGGGAACGTCCAGATACGTTGTGGCATACATTCCGTGAGCGTCGGTTCTAAATTTCTCCGAGTTCCTCCACCAAGAGTTGATTATCTCGGGACCGTTTCTGGCATACTGGACACACTCCTTCTGCTCGAACTCTAGAATGAATGCAACATTGAATGCATATCTAGGATTAGGGGATAGTTTGTACATTACTTGCATATTTTTTGGTCGGAAAGAGCTGACATCGACCTTTTTATGGTTGAAAATGGTCATAGTCTGGATGTCGACGTGCTCCAAGGCCTAACTTATCATGTTGCTGTAAGGCATGAGTCTTGGTCATGATGTTATTCTGTGCAGTTTCGATTGCGCTATATGTTTGAGTTTAGCTGCATAAGTATCGTCTTCTTCTTCAGAAAAGTCCTATGGACAGTTGATGATTTCCTGTTTTAGAACCTCAAACACCTACATCCAAGATTTAACAATGTCCATGGATCGCGACGTGGTGTCTGACATAACGTCCGTGTTTGGGTTTGAATCTTCACCAGCCGCATCATGATTTTTTTATCATTTTCCATGGTGCCATAATCTCTAAGAAATCGAGTGAGGTTACCTGTTGCAGAGAAAATCCGTGAACTTTTTTAAACTGATAAATCTTGCTAATTGCGGAAGGTGAAAATGAATTCAAAATCCAAGTGCTTATATTCAAATCAGATACGTTGATTTTCGTATAGCTTCACCGACGAAAAATTTATTAACTTTAATGGAAATGTCTACTTGGCGATCCGCAATCTGCGTTTGAATCATTACCCTAAATTAGTCATAAATGTCATTAATATTTGACAGTACATGTTCGAGATTTTTAGATGAGACAGAGTGAGAATTTCCCGAATCCAGAATCCTGAATCTGCGAAGGTTAATCCCTGGATAATTGCTTTTAAAACCTTAATTAATCATGTTTAAAAAAGGTGTGTCAACTTCAAGTGTTTTGAGAGTTCGGACTTCGGGAACTTTTAATGTATCTCGAGAGGGAATTCCTGAAACTCGAAAATGCGAAGCGATTAATTATCCAGTAATCGATCTTAAGTCTTAATTAATCATATTCAATTTTAAGTATGTCGAAAATTCAGACTTCAGAGATTTTGGGATATGATATAGGATAAACGTCCGAACTCCAAACTGCAAATTCATTAATTATCTCTTGACCATGATTAACTTAATTAATTAAGGTTTAACACCTTGACATTTTGACACTTAGGTGATTCGTGAATTCATTTTTTGTTAAAATCCCAAAGGATCATCTTCCGTAGTGACGTGTTAGATGACGTCGTTCTAGATGATGTGTCGAGAAAAGGGAGGTGCCACGTGTTACTTGGAATCGCATGAATCTTCAAGAGAAAGTGTCAGAAATGGGTGCCACGTGTCAACTCAGGGAAGGCCCAAAAGATACATGTGTCCTACGACTTGCTTCTTTTAAAAGGTTTAGAAAAAGTCGAGAGTAGATACTTTCAGGTTTCGGGGTTTCAGAGTTTTTTATCGTTAAGAATTATCAAAATGGTTGAAGCGCAAAGCTCCAAAGTGGTCTTTAGTGATTTGCCTTTTTAAAATTCAGGTGGCTCCAGAACTCCGAAGGTATTAGGGTCATTCGATCAAAAATGGAAAACTCATCAACGACGGATATCATGCATGCCTTATTACTAATTAACCATAAATGAATTTGATTTAAAATTCGAAAGCTATTTTCTATGTTACCTTTTCTTTGGGAAAGATATATTTTCATGAGATGAGGAATATAAAGCTCAAAAGTTTAGAGTTGTATGTGTTCCAACAAGAGCTAAAATGAGACTCACAATCTCTCAATCACAAATTGGAAGCTATTCTCAATTCACCATTATTTCATTACTCAATACTTATTCTTCTCAATTAACCTTTCCCTTTAGAAGATGCCTCCATTTATAGATTGGAGAGGAAGGCATGAGGAKATTAGGATGATAGGTTAGGAGCTCACTAAATCAGGAGAKATGGGTGAGATCCAAACCGATCGACAAACAACTCATTGTCGAAACTTCTCTTCTAGAAGCTTCGATAATTTCTTCATTTTTCCCATGTACAAAGGTTGTCGCACCCTTAAACCTCAGCAAAGAGTGATACTCTCACACCTTCCAGTGATGCAACATGTGACAAGTTAAGTTGTCGCACCTTGCTAGAAAGCAACAAGCGATAATCGTGAAAAACATAGTTTTTGAAGGATTTCCTCAAGTTTTGCATCTTTGCAAGAAAGGTTCTTCCAACTTCTTTAGGGATTGTAAAAATAATCCTTCAAATGAAAATATATAGCCACACATCATCAATTTCATCGACGTGACAAAAATAATGTGTAACAAAATGCCCCCCCAAAGTATAAAGTTAGAAATGGAGTGATAGCTGAAATACTTTGCCATATGGGTAGTTGAAACAAAGAACACACCGGCTGGAGACCTGCCAACAACATAAGAAAAAATGCAGTACAATATTTTAGCATCACTGAGGTAGGCATCCCCATACTCAGAATACAAATGACTCTAAGCATGGCTGCTGACAAATACATTGCAGATCCATGATTACATTTACTAATGATATGGCCACCATAAATACAATGTGGATCCATATCTTCCATAATGTCAATGGATTCATATCCATGAGAATATACATTATGGATCTATGAATTATAATAGTAACATAGCCACATACCAATACACTATGGATCTATGTGAAAACATTACTCCATTAATTTCCATCGCAGTCTGGGGAAATAAATATTCAAAGGAAGTTCCCCAGGGTCTTCATCTCGATCCCAATTCCGAAGTACGATTCTAACCATGTGAATAAATGTCTTGACGTCAAACAAGGTAGAAACCACCCGATTACCGATCATTGAGGTATACCGTTAACAAGTGTGAGGGAAATCACCATTAATGTCAGTAACCCCCAAGGTAATGTAGTACATCCCTTCTAATGTGAATTAATGAGTTGAAGTCAAACATTCGAGAAAATCTTTTGATCAAAGAGAAATGATGTAAACTCCCTATCAAAATTGAATATACCTACCATTGAGGCATGCATGTTCCAAGGTACTAAAATGATTCTAAATCAACTTCCTAGATGATGATTTGGCATCGATAGAAAGTGATTCATCCCAGGAGGGCCTTGATGTATCCCCATCAAAGACACAAAACAGTTACAAGATTTACAGTAAAAACAAAGAGTAATTTCAGGACTGACTTAGGGATGGCCAACGAGATATGAGGCTTTAAATACTGTAGAATTTGGCCGATGAAATAGAAGGCTTCTTGGTTGAACTTCTCTCGAACATTGACATGACATAGGTCTTGGTAGCACTGCTGAAAATAGAAGATCAACAGGCAAAAGATTCCAAAAAGGGGCATGATCGACAAGAGACAAGTGGATTTCCCAAATTTGACGCAAAAGGTAAAAGATGTCATGTTCGAGAGCGACTGATTCCATTAATACATATTCAAGTATAGATTCCCTTCCCAATTTCTCCCCACCATGCTTGGCGAGTACCTCTTTATTTTTTAATGAGCTTGAGGAGAATAAGAAATGCTCATGTATAAGCTCATCCTTCAGACAAGTCCCTCAGAGTATTTTTAGTGAACCCTAGGAAGGAGTGGTTCAATCCCATATGGGTCTTCCATTGTAGATTTTACAAGTCTAGAGGAAGTAAACTTGATGGTTTTTCATGTTTAGAGAGTTTGAAAAACACTTAAAGAAAACTCTAAAAATGCCATTTTTTGTAAAATTAGTCTCCCAAGCCCAAAAAAGTATAAAAAAAATCAAGGGAGAACTCTCCTAACCATAATGGGTAGGGTGTTCCTTTTTCGTAAATAGTTTAATGAGACCGAAAAAGAGATAAACTACCACTCAACATACATTCTTTCTAATTCACTTCAATGAGTGTGAAAGACAACAAGATCACTCGACAATCTTTTCATGTTTAGAGAGTCTGAAAAGAGCTTAAAGGAAACTCCAGGGGGTTCCTTTTTCGTATAACCTTTACGAGTCCGAAAAAATGATAAAAATATACTCGGTCACATTCTCATGTATTTACGAGCATGAGAAAAAACAAAGACCAATCTCAGAGTTGGTTTCATTTTTACACAAACTTGAAACAAAATTAAACTATGCTTGTAATTTCCCAACGTAATTTCCAAAGGTTTTGAGGGATACCCATGGGTGGTTGATACTCTGCCCCCARCTCTAAAAGCTAGCGACTTAACTCCATAATKATAATCAAAGGATGGAGACATGCCCACCTAAGCTTCRTTCCATTTGTTGAGTTTGAGGTTGTCACCAATTAATGTACCAGATGGAGAAAAAGGATAAGAACGGATGGAATGAAGGTTCTGCTACGAGACCTAGTGAAAGACTCTACTCAACATCTACGAGATCTAGCAAAAGACTTGACTCAATGAGAGAGTTGACTGTTTCATTTTTTAATGATCTTGATACAAGAAAAGAACTATGCTCGTAACCTTTGGGTTTGATTTCCATACCTCTGTTTCATTTTTTAACGAGCTTGACATAGAAACAAGAATTTTGATCGACCCTGGTTTCATTTTTTAATGAGCTTGGAATATAACATAAAACTATGCTCATGATCGGGTTCATTTTTTAACGAGCTTGAAATCGAAAAGAAACTATGCTCTTAGACCTCTACTTGGTCATGGCTTCCAAGAGGAAAATAATCTGGAAGGAATACATGTCAAAGGGAAAATCTCAGTCATGGCTTCCAAGAGATCTTCGCTAGATGAAAGAACAACACTCTGGAAGGAATACATGTCGAGGGCCGAGATAAGGGTAGAGAGATCAGGCTCTAAAATCCCTATCGAAGAGATGACCATGTCAACTACTAGATCTAAGTCAAAAGAAGGGAGAGATTCCTTCTCATTCAGAGTTGAATGCATGGGACATGTTGTGACATAATTGACCTGTGGTGAGGTGGATGACATTGACATATAAGGACCATTTAGGGAATTCATATGGTTGACCGTCATATGAGGGTGAATGAATGAAAGCTGGTCTATGGTCACTATGTTTCCATTATAGGGGAAGCATATCACTCGAAATACCGTGGACATGACAACCTTCATAGCATAAACATAGTTTCTCCCGAGGAGCAAATTAAAATCCAAGGGGTTGTGGACTACCATCACATCAATGTAGACCATTTCCCCCCCAAAGTAACAGGAAAATGAGGAAGGATCCCTAAAGGTTGACTAACCCTTATGTTAAAAGCTAACAGATTCTAAGTCACTGATGAAAGATGAGGTGAACCAAGAGCTTGCTGAGCATTCAAGGATATGATACTAACAAAATCTCCTTCGTCTATTATAGTGTTAGGAATTTTCCTACCACAAACCTGAACAACGATTTGGAAAGGTGTGTAAGAAGGAAGACGAGGTTCTGTTAGAGCATTCCAATCAATGGTAATCGTATTGCTTGTAGGGGGTGCCATTGGAAAGGGTGGAATGCCCCCTTGTCTAGAGGAATCTGTAGTACCAAGAAAGACCTGGGCGACATCTTCACTCTTCAAAGGAGGAGTGGGATCGATTGAACGGGGGACCAGATCGACCACTTGGTTTTCACTCTTCAATAGAAGAGTGGGATCTAACGATGATGGGACCAGATCGATCACTTGGGTTTCACTCTTCAACATAAGAGTGGGATCGACCGATGATGGGATCAGATCGATCACTTTATCAATTGGGTCAAATGAGGATGAAACCAAATTGACCACTTGATCAACCAGACTAACCGAGGATGGAACTAGATTAACCAGTGTATCAACTAATGGAAGGTTGGGAGAAATCTTACGGTAACCGGGCGAAAGAAGTTGCTGAGAAACAACAAGGTCTTCCAACAATTTCGAGGCTTCATCCATGCGAGGACAAAGGTAGGTGTGGTGCGGTGAATCTCCTTACATAACAAGCAAGGAAATTTGACTTTACCCTTCTTACTTCCAACTTCATTACTAGTCGATGGGTTGTCACTAGCATGACATGCGGTGACGGATTGGGAAGAAACCCGAGACCACAATTCTACGACCTTGGGAATCTCAGGCCAATCCTTGAGAAGGTGATCACCCTTGCAAATCCTGCAAGGGAGTTTGGGTTTATGAGGTTTGGTGATAGGTTTCTCGATATTTCCATCTTGATCAACATGAACTGGTTGCTTGATCTTTTTCTGATTTTTCGTCTTCTCGTTCTTCTTTTTCTTCGTCTTGTTAATCTCCTAGTTACTAGCAATGGGGCTTTTACTAGGTGGAGAATAAGAAAAAGAAGAATATGCAACGAGCAAAGAAGGAAAATGATCAACATGAGGTGAACATTCGTTAGGACATTCTTGAGAGGGAGGGTGTGCATTCGAAGCAATACGTGCATTTGGAAAAAATGGAGTGGAAAACAACCACACGGGTAATCCTATGGTGACTCGGAGTATCAGGTGACTCTTGGTAAATCAGTACTTATTAAGGGAGGAACAATGTTTCCAATAGAAGGAAAAAAAAGCGTTCCCTGGAAAAGGGGTTCCCTTCATTGGGAGTTCCAGGAACTGATGTCATAGAGAGAAACTCGGTCTAGAGTCCAGTAAAACAAAGAGTATACACTATCAAAGTCTAAAGGTAACAAACAATCATGTGAATAGGTGGGATCAATAGGAGGAATCTCACATGAGTGTCAAGTTGTCACAACTCGTGATATATTGTAGGTTCCAACATCAATACTCAGAACAATCTTTCAGAGCACCAACTAGGGAGGATAAATTGTACCCTTATACGTATTTCCCAATTACCTAACGATACATGTGTAGTAATCTCCCCAAGTGCAGTTCTCGGTGTATTGCAACAACAAGACGGTCGAAAGGATGCTTGGTTTAAGGTCCTATAAGGGTCTCCCGATATACTCAATGTACGTGGGAGCTCAAATCCGTAGTAGTGTTTTCTCATGTGCACAACTTACGTTGAAAGGACACTCAGATATGCACAGTGCGTGGGAGAACCACATATTCCCTAGATTGTAGCACTGAAAAATAATGACAACTCCTACGTTTAAAGACTCCGAGATACGTCTCTACCTACTCACACAATGTTACTGACAAAATTTAATTAAGTTCTGTTTTAATCTTGTTTGTTACTAACAAGGGATTGCGGATACAGTCCAACAATGATGTGATCACACTGACTCCAAGAATACTTCAAATAAATATGAATGCAATGCAATCTGTATCTTTCGATGAAAACTATCTATAAAAAGGAGTAAAGAGATTTCAAGCAAAAGAAACACTTACGGTTTCAAAGTGAAATAGAAATTACTCTTTAGATTAATAGGTGTTTAATATATAGATAAAATAAATTGTAGAATACATGATTTATGGCTCCCCCCAGCCATGAGGAAAGCGTTTTGAAAATTAAATCTCAAAGAGCAAAACCATGCAATTACGTTTCTAAAATGAATTTAATTAAGTTCTGTTTTAATCTTGTTTGTTACTAACAAGGGATTGCGGATGCAATTCAACAATGATGTGTGACACTTGACTCCAAGAATACTTCAAATAAATATGAATGCAATGCAATCTTATCTTTCGATGAAAGCTATCTATAAAAAGGAGTAAGAGATTTCAAGCAAAGAAACACTTACGGATTTCAAAGTAAGAAATAAAAATTACTCTTTGAATGTAATAGGTGTTTAATATATGAATAAAATAATTTGTAGAATACATGATTTATGGCTCCCCCCGGCCATGAGGGGGAAACGTTTTGAAGAATTAAATCTCAAAAAGGCAAAAAACCATGCAATTCTGTTCTAAAATGAAAGCTCAAAAAGGCCAAAAACCATGCAATTCCGTTCTAAAATGAAAGCTCAAAAAGGCCAAAAACCATGCAATTCCATTCTAAAATGAAAGCTAAGAAATGCACTACCCAAAAATTTCAAATCAAATCATTCGATGAAGAAGGATTACTATAAAAAAACCCCTCAAAAATCTTAAATTGAAAATCACTCCAAGATACAACTGAGATATTATACCTTTTTCAATTCAAAATAAATGAGAGAGAATAAGAACAAACTTTTAATGGTGAAAAAGAAACTCCAGATCATCAAGAAGATTGAAGATCAATGAATTAACCAGTAAAAAACACTCCAAGCATTAAATCCGAGATCTGGAAAAGAAAGAACAATCAAAAGATATTTTTTTTCAGAGGTTGTTTTGACAGACACTGCGACAAGTCAAGTTGTTGCATGCAGAAGGAATAACACAGTGCGACAATGTCGTTCTGTACCTCAAACATGGATGCGACAAGAAACTAAAACTCAAAATAAAAATAAAATTTGCTCAGACTCTTCAGTGGAATTTTAGATTGACTAATCCAACAAGGCTAGGTTATGACTAAAAAAGAATCAAACGAGACACATGAAGAAAACTAGGAGAATAAATCTAGAAAATAGTTCCCCAGTGGAGTTGCCAATTTTGTTATGGATAAATTCATAATTGCAGACATAAACAAATCTCCCTAGTTCGGGAACCCAAAACTAGAACAAAACACAACGGTATAAATTCCTTTCCTTAGATTTTAGAATCGAAATACGAATATATAAGTAGATCATACCTTTTTATCTGAAGTTTGCTTTCGTTAATTGAATCTCCAAATTCGATCCCAAAGTCTTTTTCTACAGATCTATGTAGGAATCAAACAAAACAAGTGAAAGCAACAATACACCACATATTTTGATAAATCTATGTAGATAGCCAAGGAAAAATACAATAATGATGATATACAAGCTTTATAGAAAAGGAAAAATATAACTACATTAATAAATTAAGAAGCAACTTACAACCAAGCCTTGGCGTTGACAAACTCCTTCAAGTAGTTCAATGCTTCAATACCCATGTAGCCTCCATGAATGCCATCATTATCTCTTGAGCACTTTGGCACCACTAAATCTTTTAGAACCAAAAATAGACTCACAATCTCTCAATAAAAAATCAGAGGCTATTATCTATTCACCATTATTTCATTACTCATCACTTACTCTTATCAATTAACCTTTCCCTTTAGAAGATGCCTCCAGTTGAGGAAAATGTATGAGGAACCTTACTCAAACATTTTTAGATCTGGTTGGGCTAAGGAAAGATAGTTGGGAATGTTACCCAAAGTTTATAGCCTTAAAAAAATAAAACAATCACTTAATCCACAGTTATTAAGTACGAGGGACGAAGACTGGTTTTATATGTATTATATGTAATTGTGCAAAAGAAATAAAATAAGTAGGAAATTACATAATTGTGTACATGGATAAGAGACAAGGATAAAAAAAAAATCTGAACCAAATCATCAAAATACACATGTGAGACTGAAATTAGAAATCAAATTATTATATTGATTTCATTATGAGATACAAAGTTAAATTCTCTTTACAAACCTTTGCGAGGATCGGGATGGAAGTCAGATTTAGAATCCTCCTATGGGCACCATACAAAAAAAATCTCACAACAAAATAAAACTGAAACTAAAGATCTAGATCAACTTGCCACAAAATGTTGTCACTTGACTCTACAAAGTATTATTTTTCAGTCATGAAATTTAATCCATAAACAAACAAGAACACACAAACTGCCAAAGATAAATCATACACCTTTAAAGACAAGCTGCTGGAAAATATGATTCAATTTTGAATCTTGCTTCCTTCAATAAGACCCTACTATCATCAAGATGGTTAAGCCTTCAAGTAAACTTAGAATGAATCAAGAATGGAAGTATCTCACAAGTACAACGCAAACCTTTTTAGCATAAGTTTTATTTCTATTCTCTCTCTCTTGTCTCTTCATTTGATTGAGCTTTTATCCTTTCTCAATAAGTTATGGTAGTTCAACTACCTTACTTTTGTCAAGCTTAATTATCTTAACTGATTTGTTGAGACAAATAATTAATAATATATAAATAATGATCTATTAAATAATAGCTAAATAGGTGGGACCCCTTGCCACTCCATTTTTCATTTCTTTAATAATCATCAAAACATGAAGTATAATACCTCAAATATTTAATTCAAATATCCGCCTATGCAGAGGTAACTTCCCAAACCCCCCATCTTCCCAGTAGCCCTATCACTCAAGCAATACCGTTCAAGCAATATCAGAGGTAACTTCTTTACAAAAAAATGTATTTATAGCTAAACTTTCAACACTAGTTATCATCTAGTCCCTTTCTTTTCCTCCTTTTTAAAATGAAATTCAAAATAACAGAACATGGGATGTTTTAAATGTATTTGGGAAAACGGTGGGAATATAATGAGCGGAAAGTGATATAATGGACGAGAATGAGACGATTACTGTTCTATTACATGAACAAATATTTATTGAAAAATCGACATTTCCATCATTTGCCAAAAACCTTTCTCTGTTAACAATTCAAATCCAAGACACAACATTTTTTGTAGTGTTCAATATAAAACCCCAGGAAAATTTCAAGACTGTCAAACTTTACAATTTTCATTTCCCCTTTTTCCTTTTCCATTAGCAGAACGTTTTATAAGAGACTGTTAACAAAGTCAATTGGAACAATTATAACTCGATTTCCTCAAGCCAACATGTGAGGTTGTGAAAACAACCATAAAACCATTGACCACAATATGACAACCCCAATACTTGCTACATAAACAAACTGGGTTTGAAACCTCAATGCGAAACTGGTGGTCATCATTTTTTTTCTTTAAAATCATATAACTTCAAAATCGACCAAACCCCATAGATAAATAACAAACGAGCAAAGAATTCATGGATATAACCAATCCTTCCCAGTGTCGGGTCATCGCCATAACAAACATCAAGACCAGAGTTCGAATTTACTAATTGCCATATATCAGATAAAAAACCAAGGTCTGTGAAAACATAAGGGAGAAATATTAATAAGGGGTTTGCAAAACAAAGAAACTATTTCTTTCCATAATGAACTTTCCATAGACCTCCCATGGTGGCCGCAAGGCAAATACGTAGGTCTCACATATATTCACAAACAACGAAATGATAATTCAAAAAATCTGCAAGTCTTCCAAGAACTGGGTAGAGGGTATGGAAAATACACAGTAATCACAAAAACTAGTTGTTCTCTTTATTTCATAGAGAAAACCCTTCAAAATTTAATCACAAGAAATGAGTGAAACCGAATGTATTCGCCATAATCATTTGCCAACATCATACCATAATAAACAACATTCATTATGGGAACACCAAAACCACATACTTCAAGCAGAATGGAATGCCAACCATCATTCCCAGCTTGAAACGCTTAAATTCCAACAAGAGGAAACCCCATTTAAATGTAATTTTCACAACCATAATACCCACATCCATCCATCATAATATTCGGAAATCAAACACACTCTGTAATAAAATCTAAGATCCAACATCATGATTTTATTCGGAGCAAAGCTACAATTCATGAATGGAGAGGTGAGAGCCAACATACCTGTAAGGAGAATGCTAGAAAACCAACGAGCACCACTACTCTTTTAAAGGCCGAGAAAAAGAGAGGCAACATTAGCAAAAACAACCAACACAAGCACAAACAAAGTGAAGGTGGTGACCTTGAGGTAGGGTAAGAACGACATGTAGTAATTGCAAGTCATTTCCCACATTAATTTTCACCCACCACAGCCAAGTATGGAGCACACCCAATATTCCATGCATTTTTCCATAAAATACATAGTTAACCATGTGTGCCACCAAACATATCAATTGTAATTCAAAACCGAATCGGTCCCCCTCCACATTAATCTCATAAGTACTATATGTATGTTCCACATTTCTTACTAATGGAGGGTTTCCATTCCATAAAACATATCAATTGTCCACAACATATATCAAGTATACCATAAGTGCAATACACCATAACTATATGCCAAAATATATGTATAGAAAGAATGAACCTTTTCCTCCTCTTTTTCTTTTCAAATCAAATTGCTAGCACACTCATCATTCATCCATTTCACATGGAAACAGGCTTGAATTTCTGGGTTTATTCTCAAACTGCAGAATCATTTTTGCAAGGTAGTCATGAGCATAAAAATAAGAGAAGTGGTCTTTCATCATTATTCACATAAGGGGGTCCCACCTATTTAGTATATTATTAGATATATATAAGTAATAAGGCATTGCAACCCATTTGTAGGAAGGGATTCCATGTTGCGCTTTTGGGCGTCAACACCTCCATTTATAGATTGGAGAGGAAGCCATGAGGAGATTAGGATGAGAGGTTAGGATCTCACTAAATCAGGAGAGACATGTGAGATTCAAACCGATCGGCAAACAACTCATCATCGAAACTTATCTTTTATAAGTTTCGAGAATCTCTTCATTTTTCCCACGTACAAAGGTTGTCACACCCTTAAACCTCAAAAAAGAGTGATATTGTTGCAGCTTCCAATGATGTAGCATGAAACACGTTAAGTTGTCACACCTTGCTAGAAAGAAACAAGCGACAATCGTGAAAAACATAGTTTTTGAAGGATTTCCTCAAGTTATGCATCTTCCCAAGAATGGTTCTTCCAACTTATTTAGGGACTGTAAAAATAATCCTTCAAATGACAAGATATAGGCATGCATAATGAATGTCATCGATGTGATGAAAATAATGTGTAACATGGCGTATTTAGGCTTTATACCTCCCGATTTGATTGAAATGGCCATATATTGGACAAACAAAAACCTTTTCGAGTGAAAAAAAAAGCGTTCTTGACTAAAACGAGCACTCCAGACACAATGGAACAATCTTCTTAGCCCAAAAATGTGCGTTAATGGAAGAAAATAGAGATGAGACAACTCAACTTCACGATCTCAATCTACACCGAGAGTAGGTCTTCAAACATGCTCCGATACCATGTTCGACAACATTATATGTATTCCAACAGAGGAAGAACACCTTTAATAACCACTCACACAACTAGATCAAATATCAATACACCGATATTTTGACGTGGTAAAACCCCTACGAGGAAACATCCACGGTCCCAACTAACATTTCCACTTGAAGTAGTTTATTAATGCAAAAGAAAAAGATTACAAAGATATTTTATAAGATAGTTTCTCATAATCAATCATCTGCAAATGACCCTCCATTCTCTTTAAATAGATATCATGGACCAATCAGGTGTTAATCTATAGATCAATGTAGTCATTAATATCGAGGAGAATATGAACCATCAGATCACTCTATGTCAGAAAAATATCGTGACTGTTAAATTTCCTAACTAAAAATGCATACTAATGCATACTAAAGAAACACACTTTTACCTAATGACACATTAGACCAAGTAGATCTTAAATAACTCCTAAGTGTCTAAATATCCTAACACCTTAAACAATATCACAATTTCCCATTTCAATGACACATTCAAAATTTTAGGGAATATTCACCCATTTGAAGTTTCACATTTTCACACTGGCCTCCACATTTCATAGGCCCCCCCATTAGAAATCATAATCTCAAAGTTGTTAACATCATGGATATAACAATGTGTTTCCT